>ONZP01000444.1:0-122381 GCA_900312805.1 Fusarium torulosum
CACCGAGAACGGCGGCGATGAAAGCAACAAGGCCCCTGAGAACGGTGGCGATGATAGCAGCAAGGATGCGGAGATGGGGGGGACCCCCAAGGATCCCCCCCCAACCTGAACTCCTTCGTCAACAGTATGTTTATCTATCTTGTTTGTTATATGCCATTATTCTAACATTTGACTTAGATGTCTCTGAGGGTACCAAGGCTGTGACCAAGTACTCTTCCTCGACGAAATAAGTGCATTGATGGACGTTTTTTGGGGGGGGTTGTTTTTCGTTTGCGGTTTTTTTTTTCTCTTTTTTTTTTCCTAAAAAAAAAATGAATAAATAATGAGAACCTCCGCCTTCGTGGCGCCGTTTATGCATATCGTGACTCTTGTATTCAAGGTGATGGCATGGTCCAGATATGGTTGTAAAGCTCACCAGATTCCCAGTAAGCTGCAAAATGTTGTTGCAGATTGACTTCAGGGGATCAGGACATAACCCACATCCAGTGCTTCCTAGTACTTATCCAGCATCTCTGGGATATATAAGACGGCTTGTTTGAGTCATATCTTAACACAACATACAGCAGTCCTCTGTTTGCATCTCTGTGACAATATCTCCAACTACCGCAGGACTCCTCAGATGACGATCCATGATAATCGTGATAGATTTGCCAAGACCATGAGAGGATGGAAGAACATATAGCTGTAGCCGGGTTATGTCTTGTCTCCCCTGGATTGAACTGAACGACGATGTTGTAACTAATACTTATGGATACTGTCACGCTTGAATCTCAACAGGTGAGGGGGCTTGAAAACGAGAAATAGACGGTTTTTTAGCTCAGGGTTTGTAAAAACTCCAGATACGTTAACAGCTACAGATTGAATTAGGAGTGAATGGGAGTGAGGCTGCATGGGCCTCGGATATCATGGTTGTGCAACAAATCAATGACCGAATATTCTTTTACGCTTTAGCACTGCTTCGGATATCTTGACAGCAGCAATGTTATTACTGACCACGAAAAGATTGCAACCCATAAAGACCTTTATGTAAGGAGTTGTTCAAACCAAATACAGAAGGGACTCCCTTGGCATCGATGGCTGCCTTGGACCGTCTGGCAAGGCAGTGCGTTTCTGACACCTATCCGACACCTGTATGTTAGAGCATCTACTGCGGTGGCCTTATATGTTAGTTCAAATCACCGTACTGCCAACAAACAGGTGGTGTGGCTCAGTGGTTAAAGCGTTTCCTTTCGGACGGCAGTCTTGTATATATGTTATTGGGTCCCCGAGAACGGTGGCGATGATAGCAACAAGGCACCCACGCCCCCTTGGAGAAGGTCCCCGGTTCGATTCCGGGCACCACCATTCTTTTTCTTGGTTATATGGTCTATTTTTTTTTGGTTATCATACATAGATGGCTTGGCTTTTTCCCATGCGCCTTGGCAGTCAGTGACAGTCAGTAGCCTACCTAAGCCAGTTTTCGAATCAAGCGGAAACCTGTGACTTTAACCACCCTGATGAAGACCACTAGAACTCTGTTGAATATGCAATCAATAATACGAATGGCGCTTGTGAGGTGTTTGATCTAAACGTATACCACATCGCTACTTGATTACTAGACCTTTTTCAAGAACCAGATTCTTGATCTGCTCCAACACTTGTTCTTAGAAACGCCAAGAAATTTAAAGACGAGCTCGCCTCTGCAGTTGGGTATGTGGACAGAATTGCGCTCATTCATCAGTCCTTAGCTTAAGAGTGTGCATTCATCAGGTCTATACTTTCTTCCATATACCCTGAATAATACTAGATCGTGATTTGAACAATAAGTAGTGTGGAGACTGGTTTCATTTGACCCTTTTTTTTCCTTTAATATGCCAGCCCTCTCTTGTCTCTCAGAGGTAACTGGTACCTAGCCAAAAATGATTTAAAAGAAGAAGCGTGCCCGACGTATGAGACTGTGGCATAGAAATAGCGAGAGGAAATTAGTATCTATATCACATATTCGTACACAACGAGACAGACTTCAATGAAGGCTATACAATCTTACCACTCTAGATCATTGAATTATTGATATGTGGTTCTTTGGTAGAAGATGGTGGGCGTACCACATATAAAATAGGAACTGAAGTCAACTCTGAAGCGCTTATGCGTCTAATGCGCGGCAATCTTGGATGCCCATTGGGTAGTGGAGTCGAACATTTCATCCTTGCTGGCGATCAGCGGAGACGCCAAGAGACATACTCGTACTTTTGCCAATCAGATCACGGGATGAGCTATTTACCATCATGGCATGCGTGTCACTGCGGAACGACAGTTGTGCGAAGAGAGCTATTTCCAGCAAATCGAAGGGAGGGGAGGTCGGAGATTTTTCCTATCTTTCAACATATCTATGGAGTAGCCACCCACCATCCAATGCAGTGATAGCCAAGGATATGGTTCAATATGCGTAATCTCGGACGCTGGTGACAGTTCTCATCTTACCCGGGCCTTCTTGCTCTACGTTCCGGAGCGCAATTAGTGTGTTACTTGGTGATAAAACAAAATAGGTCATTTTCAAGTGTCTCGGCGACACTAGGAATAGTAATTTGAGCCGCAAGCAACGTGTCCTTGATGATAGCTGTGACCTCTGGATGCTGATACTGGAGGAAGCAGAGGCGACAGACTATATGTGAGTCAGGCTGTAGACAATACTGTATGACGGGCCCGTCTTGCTCATAGCCAGGGTTTGTCGTGATTCGTGAACGGCAAAGGTTTGCGCTAACTACCTTTTGTGCTTAAGTTGCATTTGAGCGCAGCTCTTCTTATCCGTTTTCAGCATTTCAAATCATGATCAGAGTCCCCGCCATTCAATAACTCCCAGTGGGAAATGGAAATAAAGAGGAAAGGCTCATGTTTGAATAATTGTGAACTGATTCCTCAGCAACGGCTTGTTTCGCGGCTCCTATCCGTTGTGATGGATCGCGCCGCTCCTGGCAGCAACCTCTCCCCGGCAAAATATGACAGCAACCTCTCCCCAACCAAATATGACAGCAACCTCTCCCTGGCCAAATGTGAAAGACACCCTTTTGGTCCCTCTAGGACAACCGGTCGTTGCTTGTATGAAGACGGAAGATGAGGAGTCGGAAGATGTTCGATGCTGGTCCCCATGCTGTATTTTCTTAATTGGGTGGTAGCTGGTGTTCACTCAATCGAGGAGATCCCAGGACGATCGGCTCTGTCGTATTCCGCCCTCATCCTGTAACGACATGGGAGAAGAGGGGTCGAAAGATCTTCCATATTGATTCTCATGACGTGTTATGCTATCTTCGATGTTTCTATGCCGGGCTCTCTCGATGTAATGGCGACCGGTACTCACTCGATCTTGTTAGATCATTGATTGGCTAACAGGCAAACATGTTAGGGGTTCGAAAGATCTTCTATATCAGTCCTTGCATTGGGTTTCCTTCATCTGATAGCAGCTGGTACTAACTCAACTGTGGCGTGTTGTCGAGGGCAAGAGGGCTATCCTCATGTTGTATTTTCTCAACATTGTTGTTGTTGGTTCTTATGATGTGTTTCCTTAAATATGGTGGTAGTGGGTGCTCCTTAAATGGTGCTGATCTGTCGAGGGGTCGACTTGGGTATGGGGCTGGAGAACTGTGTCTGGTGCAGGACAAGAATAATAAATAAACCCAGGTACACTTCTAGTCCATGACCCACCCTTCGTTCCTGTTCTTAAGAATACAGAAACAGTTACCGAAATAACTCGTTTTCTCCCTGCCGTTTCTCCTGCTTGCGTTTCCTATCTTGCTTTGTATGAGTCTTTGATAGAATATGTTCCATAAGAGCATGTGGATTCAATGAGAATATCTGGCGTGTTGCACGGGTGAACGAGGATGAACGAGGCTCTTATCACTGTTCTCTCCCTTCTCCCTCAGAGACGGCTTGGCGATAATTCACGTACAAACGGAGCTTTGATCCCTCCTGTTGCAGGTACAAGTCGTCGGAATGATCGAGTGCTGTGAGTCAAGAATTATCAAGTGAGTGAATGTGTCGATGGGAGACGACGACAGATTCCACGAGGTCTCGGAACCACAATCCAAAGCCTGACCTGATAAGGTTCCTGGGTGTAAGTCGTCGGAATGATCGAATGTGAATGTCTCGGTGGGAATTGACGGCCATCCAGTGGGAGATGATAGGAGACTCCACGAGGACTTAGAACTACAATCCAAAACCTGGCCTGACATATAGCGAGCGTACTGGTCCCCATGTGCAAGTTGTCGCGTAAATCGACTACGATGAGTTAAGAACGACTGGATGAATGTCTCGGTGGGAGATGACAGCAGATTCCATCAGGCCTTGGGACCACAGTCCAATGCCTGACTTGACGAATGCACTGGTTCCTGAGCGGTTGTCATCTCGTACTTCTTCAATATCGTGGTGTTTGGTGCTCATTCAAGCATAATGAACTGGGGTGTGCTTAGATGACGACAAAGGACATATAGCAATCGCTTTCGTTTGAAGGTACTCTTCAGAAAGATACGCATGAAGGTCAAAAGCGGGTCGTTGTACCCTTTCCTGTGAAGGATTTCTAAAGGCGGAATATGAATGTAAACCGCTGCCTATATCATGGTTGACATAACCGAAACTTCACTTTGAGCTCACGGCAATTTGTCGACTTTTCACGTGTTTCAGGGATTTGTCACAGAAGTGATGTGCCGGGGAGAATTGAGATATGTGCGCGATAGCCTCCATAGGGCGTTTCTGTCGTTCGTTCGTTACGGACGATAGTTCTGAGTGAGGCACTTTTCAGCAAGCGTGACACAAAAGAAGGGTGCCGATTTTCTTTTCTTGTTCTTCAGGGGCGGTTCGGCGATGGCAATGGATAAGATCCTCGGTGTTCCTTATATCATGAAAGTAAAGTTCCGACCCTTCGTATGGTTTGCTTCGTATGAATGTTTAGTGATCTCAATAGAGGAAGGAGGAGGTTCAGAGTGGTGCCTGAGAATTTGGGGATATGTTGAGGGAAAGAGAAGGTCCGTTGCCATACCATTATTGGCGCCGGTAGGACATCGGAAGGCAGCTTAGTAACCATTAGCATCATCTGGAGTAGGAACTCCCACGAGTTTGTTAGGTAGGTAATGGCTATGCGTCTCGTCAAGCGCACGCCTTTCTTTGCTTGCTTCATCTCAAACGGAGACGAGATGTCGAGTAAGGCCGAGTGAATGCCTTGCACCTCCCTTGTTCCCCAGTAATCCATACATACTACCTTACCTACCTACCTTAAGTATGTAATTACTTAGGTTAAGTATTCGATTGTGAGTTTGATCGTTAGAAGGTCTCTCCCTGGTCTGGGCTGGTTTCAATGGCTCGAAGCCTTCCATCAATAACAGTGTCCATATCCATTCACCCAGAACTGTAAGTCACCCTCATATCAAGCGGCCACTATTGGCTCCCTTAATTGTTAAGTATATTGCTTGATTTATATTCACTGTTAAGACTAAAATGATAGTTCTCTAAGCTTTGTCCAGATTCGACTTCTTGAGTGATACAGTTCAATACCATAAAAGAAGCATAGGAAGAGAGGTAGTTTCTAGGACATTTGTGCTGCTGCAAACAAAAAATAACATGTTCTAGGTCAAAACCGCCGAGACTCCGCTGTCTAGCACCATATGCCTTCCCAGTAAGAAGACCATGTTGAAGTTCCTAGAGAGTACTCCGTAGCAAATTCACAGTCCGATCACATTCTCAATTTGGTTGAGATTTATCGTGCTGAAATGGATTTACTTGCAATCATTTTCTGGCCCATAATGTAAATAAATGCCACGTTGATATTAGTTAAGCAGCTGCTGGTATTGGCTCCCTCGATCATTAAGTATGTTTGTTGTTTGATGCAATTGCGTTAATTACAGAAAGGGATATAATGCTCTTCGGAACCTCATTCGACTTGACTTCCTGATTGATACGTGTCAATAGTATGATGAAGATCGGTAAAACAGGAAAAGAACCTTTATAAAACAATTCTCCCAGCATCGAGAAGATTCCATCAATAAAGAAAGGGTAAGGCCTCGAATACTTCCGATACTAGAACGAGTAGCGAGACAAAAAGGTCGAACGGGGGATTGAACCCCGGACCTCTCGCGTGTGAGGCGAGCGTGATAAACCACTACACCATTCGACCTGTTTTATTGGTGATAGCGAGACCGTGATTTAGCTACTTGAGGTATTCTTTCAAAACTGTACGAAGTTGAAACGAACTTTGGAGTATCGCGCTGTGTTGCGATTGATTCACAAGTTGAAAGCTCTCTGGACTTAGCCCCAGAGATGGTACGAATTAAGATCGAGAAAACAGAGCCATCTTTTGCTTTCCTGTGTATGCTTGTCGGCTCAGCGTACAGGAGCTGCAGGACTACATAGACATGTCAAAGTGTCAAGAAAGATTAATGAGAATACCGGTATACGTGATCGTCTCATAAGGTACCTATCTTGTGTATACATGGACACTAATTCATCTTGGGTGCCGATTCTTGGAATGGCTATCCGTCGACAGCAGTGATGGGCCATATGCTTCCACATTTAAGCATGGGTAGTCTATGAACTTTGATAGTATGGATAGTTCCGCGATAATAACTCGAACGAGCACGTGTGAACGGTATTCACACTCTTTCAATACCTCTCAAGGAACACGATCATCTTTTATCAGGTCTTTCGTAAACAGCATGAAACCTTCAACTGAAGTGGCTGTCCGAATAAGGGCGAAACTCGGGACGCCAACTAGTTGCATGATTGCCATTGCGCGTCAATCAATGATATATTCGTTTGGACTTAACGAGAACTTCTGTCGAGCCTGCGAATACCTCTCGGCCTGAATAGACCTGTACATGGTAACGAAGTATCCTAGTTCGTAAAGAGGCATAAGACTTCAGTCAGCGATTGACTGTAAGAGCCGTCGCAGATCGCTGTGAAAACAGAAGACTTAGTAAACACGCATTCTCTCATAGCGCTACATATGTTATGAAGAAGGAGATACACATATCGGTATTGCATCTAACAGTTTATAGCACAATAAGCAGACGTGATAACCACTACACCACTCGACCGGAGAGATTTTGTTGCGATCATTATGAAAACTTGCAAATATGAGGCATTTTATCAGTGGCATTTTGATATTCAGGTCGACATGTGGAGCCCGATTGCTGCGCTAAAGGCGCCACCATCCCGTCGGGCCATGTGGGGCCGCCGCCCCACGCACTCTCATTGGATGTATTTTAACCTTGTTTTCCAGCAATATCTCAGAAGGAAAGAACCAAGCGACAACAAATCACTTCAGTATGCGTCGCAATGCACTTATGAAATCATACACTGCTACTAGCTTTGGTATGATCCTTCGAAAACTTACAGAGATAAAGGTTAAGTTTGAGAATTTCGCCATCTTTCAGGAGAGACAAGGAGACGTGTAACTACTATGTACGTAAAGAAAGATCTACACAAGTGGTAAGTAACCCAGTTGAGAATATACTCGAACATGTCATGAAGAACTTGGCGCCTACATCAGAACGCTATATCACTATCGGGAGACTTTTGATTCGCAGAAATCCATTGACGCGACAGTAGGGGAGCCCATGTGCTTCCTCGCCTTCGAGCGCCGCAAATCCGTTAACCTCAACAGCAAGCTCCGGGTTGATAACTTGAAGAAGCGCCATTGGCATTGCAATCCTTCCCCAACGCCGCTCAGAGATTAAAGTTGTTCTTCCCAATGGCATTCACAAAACGTGGGGTCTTGAGCTTGGGTGCAATCTCTCCTGCCAAATAGATGATCATCATTGCTTGTCGGATGCATTCACTTGAACGTATTAAGCGACTCTACTGACCTTTGGCTGTCATTCAACTTATGGCTGTGTGTATAATAATAACAACCCTCCCCTATAGCTTATAGAGCTATGAACGAGACACTAGTCAGGGGCCAATAAATTATAATGATCGTCAAGATCACTATCAAATCAGGATTCAGTAAAGATGTATTCATCCATACTGCTAGACATCTTAAGATGGATATAGCATAGTCAAAATACAACTGATAGAAGACTATAGAACCTCGATAACTCTTGTTATTTTTTATTTCTTAGAAAAATGGCGCCTACGTGATTACAGTGGGCGTGCAAAAGTTCCGATAACTTCCTCTTCTACATTTTATATTAGATGATATAAATTACAATAAGCTCTTCTTAACTTATATAGTATTATATAATCTTATCCTAAGATGGCATATAAAGTCTTCTAAGAATAATATACTTAATATCTATTTTGTTACATATATCTGTGGTTGGCTCGCTGTTAGAGCTTTTGCACGGAACTGTACAAACATCTGTTATTTGCCGATGTACTACCAGTTGACTCAATGGCAGGAATACATAAAACTAAGCAGCTCAATGCGGCTGTCCAATCAATGACTTCAGCAGTTTCCCTCCCAGATGGAATAATGTGATGCTACTGGGCGTGTTACTCGCATAGTCTATGACGTTCCTATTGCCTGTTCGGTAAATATATGAGAATTGGTCCCTGGTTGTAAGTGACCTACGCCAGACGAACGTCATCTGGCGACACCTACCATATATATGAGCAGCGACAAAAAATCACTAAACTAACACAGAAATTATCTGTATAACACAAAATCCGTACAACAAGCATTATGTCTGATAAGGGATCAATCGGACTTGGACTGTCTAAGAGGCAGCCCTTGCTCAAAGACAAACCAACCGTTGGCGATAACCAATCCCTCCTCGCAAAGGCGACCAAAACTCACCCTAAGGGTAGCAAAGGTGATGAAAATGCAAATGTTTATTTCATCGGGACAGCTACCACTATAATTGAATGGAAAGGTTTCCGTCTCCTCACAGACCCAAACTTCCTTCACGTCGGTGATCATGTTCATCTCGGCCCTGGGGTTACTGCTCAGCGACAAACAAACCCAGCGGTTGATCTACATGAGCTGCCATCCTTAGACTGCATTCTTCTCTCCCACTACCATGAGGATCACTTCGATCGCCTGGTGGAAGATTCTCTCAACAGGGATTTCTTGATCGTCAGCACACCTCATGCGCATAAATGCTTGACGTCGAAAGACGAGCCCTTCACCAATGTCAAAGCACTTGACTTTTTTGATCATTTGAAGCTCAAATCCGAAGACTCTGAAGCTGAACAACATCGTCCGATCATCAAGGTCACCGGCATGCCAGGCAAACACGTTCCTCCTGGTCCCTTGGCTATTGCGAACGACCTCCTCGGCGCTGTTCCGCCTACCAATGGCTGGATGCTTGAGTTGGGACACCAAGATGCTGAAGATGCCGAACTCCAGACCGGCTATCGTATCTACATCTCTGGAGATACTCTTCTCGTGGACGAACTGAAGGACATTCCTAAGTGGCTCCAAGAGAAGCGCATCGATCTCATGCTTGTACACTTGGGAGGCACCACTATCCCCGGACCGTCTGCACCGCTGATTATGGTCACGATGGATGCGAAACAAGGAATTGAAATGATCAAGATGATGGATCCGGATGTTACGATTCCTATTCATTACGATGATTATGACGTCTTTCTGTCTCCTCGGAGTGACTTTGAAAAGGCTGTGAAAGAAGCAGGAATGGAAGATCGAGTTGTCATTCTCGATAGGGGTGATAGATATGAGTTTGCTGTCAGGAAGAATTAGTTACGATGGCCTTTAGCCTGGCTGATGAGTTGATCTAAGAATATATGACAGGTTCATAGGCTAAAGACATGTCTCTGGGGTGCACTCAATAAGTTTGTGATTACAAAACAAGAAGATCTCATAAATGAAGTGATAGTATTTTCTCTTTGAGCTGTGAGAACCTCAAGTATTTAAGTTTGTGTATGTACTGGAATTGGAACAGAGTCTAGATTGAGTTCAAAAACCAACATCCAAACAATGGCGACACTACCCCACTCTTCTATGGTTTTCTGCCAAGTGGTGGGACATCAACAACGTAGTTCGTTCTTCCTCCTTGATCAACCAAGCAAAACACATTCAATATGACACGATTCAGACCCTGCATAGACCTCCACGCAGGTCAAGTCAAGCAGATTGTTGGCGGGACTCTTGACAGCACATCAGCAGCGCTGCAAACAAACTACGTCTCCCAACACCCCCCTGCCCACTTTGCTCAGCTCTACCGAGACAATGAGCTTACTGGTGCACATGTCATTATGCTAGGCGCAGGCAATGACGGGCCTGCTAAAGAGGCCCTTCAAGCCTGGCCTGGAGGCCTTCAGGTTGGGGGTGGTATCAATGACAAGAACGCAAAGGAATGGATGGATGCGGGAGCGGAGAAGGTAGAGCATGGGAAACTCCTCACGTGGGTGAGAAAGCTAATTGTTTGACAGGTCATCATTACTTCGTACCTTTTTCCAGAGGGCCGGTTTAGTCAAGCGAGGCTAGATGCGGTATTGCAGGCTCTTGGTGGCGACAAGAACAAGCTTGTTATTGACCTGAGCTGCCGTCGTCGCGGAGAGGATTCTTGGTTCGTTGCTATGAACAAATGGCAAACAATCACGGATATGGAAGTCAACCAAGGTAAGCGCTGGCAGATACGTACAAGTCAATGACTCACCAGGAATAGAATCTATCAAATCACTGGAACCCTACTGCTCTGAGTTTTTAATTCATGCCGCAGATAACGAGGGTCTGCAAAAAGGAGTTGACGAGAAGCTTGTGGAACGACTATCTCAGTGGTGCTCGATTCCTGTGACTTACGCTGGAGGTGGCAGACATCTCGAGGATTTGGAGAATGTCAAGAAACTCAGTAACGGCAAAGTGGATCTTACTATCGGAAGTGCTTTAGACTGCTTTGGGGGCTCGGGTGTCAAGTTTGATGATTGCGTTGCTTGGAACAGGAAGCAAGACAACTAGAAAGAAAACAGAGCCGCTTGTTGACCTTGTTTTGACGTACAGTAGCGAGGCTGGTGCTGCTGCATGTAGTTACCGTAATGAGACACTAACACTAACTTATAAAGTCAAATGTGTGTAAGAGTGCCCAGTCAAAGAACAACAATGGTCTTTGAGAAAGCCATCGGGTAGCGTAGTGTTGTTCCATCACACCATGTTCGACATTGTTGGGGACACAAAACAAGCCCTCGGATACTCTTACGATAACCCTGACTTTAGATGCTGTTGACACAATTTTTACTACATATGACAAAAGTTCCCATGCATTGATCCTTACATATTGATTTAGGTTAGCGACAGGACGCTTATCTCCCTTGTCAACCATGTCAGAGTGGGCGAGCCAAGATCGACTAGAGATCTGATGTCTCCGGGCAAAATGCTGTAAGCGAGCTGAGCCGCTTGCAGTCGCATTGCATCGAGCGTAGAGCGCAGGAAGGGCTATCATTTTATTATATTGATTCGAAATTTCGAAATTTCGAGATCACGAGATAGTGATTGCAAGTCAAGGACATAGATCCAGGCTGGGCCCGTGGTTAGATTGAAGGTCAATGCGATTAAGAAAAGCAAGGTAATATTTGAATTGATAAACAAGCTATAAGCACGTTCAACAGAAACAAACATGGGATAGACGGGACAGGGAGTGGATATGTTTTCCAAAGAGGACCACCCAAGGCCCAGGTTTAGTGCCAGAATAGCCTCAACTGGAGCTCGGGAGGATCGGGATGCAAGACATGGCGAAAGGCATCGTCTTAGACTAGCGGAGACTCGATGTGCTCAGGGTGGGGGATCTCGAGGTTGTGTAAGTTGTGATGTGCGTAATTAAAAATGTGAGTACGAGAATTGAATTAAGCTACCATCGCATTTTAGCTGCAGTAGAGTGAGGTGAGTACATCCACAAACTTTGCAGTATCTTGCAGCAACTCTAGTCCACCTTACAGTCGAATGCATCAAAAGCCCATCCCGCTGGTCTTTCTCCATCGCCAGGGGTGAAACGAAATCGGAAGAGAACAGCGTCATGAGGAGCCAAGCTTGGTTGGGGAAAAAACATAGAAAAACAACAAGCGCTGGACTCATTGTAAACATTGCGTCTCAGATATGGTCAAGGATTATGCTGGGACTAAGCAGCCAATTGTTTGCTTTTGGGCTGCGGCTGGCTGCGCTGTAGGCTGTAGCCATGGCGACACTCCAGCTTGTGTAGCCAGCAAGGCCCCCCGCTGTTGCAACGCTGTAAGGGAGAACTGGGTTCAGAACTTCAGTGGAGGCGCCTCTGGACCGTCCTTGGAGAGGAGCCCGCTATAGCAGGGGCGGGGTAAGTACCTGGCACCCTGCTGCATTGTAGCAAGATGTTTAGCGCCTCCAACGTCCGGCTTTAGTTCGCTCACTCAGAAGGTGTCTCCCGGGCAACGCCTTCTATGTTTGTTTTCCCTTCGTCCAATCAGGCACACGCCTTGGCTTGCCTGGTGTGCTTCCCTTAAACACATCAACTCGCCATATACGGTGAACAGCTTCTAACCTGCGCCTTTCATAACATAACAGCAACATCGTTGGAAGTTGTGTTGAGTCGTCGAGCCTTTGATAGAGCTGTCGTTTGCTGGCCTGTTCAAGGCATATTTCTTTCTTCTATCAGCAGACATTGGTCGCATTTCTTACTTGCATTCGATTCATTATTGCTCTTGCTCACGCTGTGCTATACGCCGACTCGCGACATTCCTCGGCTTCATTTCATTGTGTATACTTGACTCGCATACCAATGCGTTGATAGTCGCTTGTTCTGACCCTGCGACAAATTGCCCATCACTGCTGTAGCATGGCTACTGAATCGGTATGTAGACCCACGCCACTCGCCCTGCTTCTCGGTCAAAATGTCTCTGACTGATTCTCAGGTGCATCCCTTACGAATCAACAAGGCCACAACCCCAAACAAAACTTCATCCACCATGGCGAGCGGACTCCCTCGCCCGCTGTCGGAGCTCTCGCCCACAGAGATGAGAAGAAACTCACCCAGCTGGCACAGACAGTCAACTGGTTCTCCCAAGGTACGTCAACTGACCGCCACCTCTCATTCGGTGTTTCGTACTGACCCAGCATGCAGAAGTCCCCAGGAAACCCCGATTCTTCGCCATTTCAAGCTTCCCCTCTGGAATCAGTCACCTCTCCGCGTCTGTTCTGGGAAAATCGCAATTCAGAAAACCTCTACGGGCCTGGATCACCATCATCACACCGCCGCTCTTCGATCGAGCGTCTTCAGAAAGCCTCTCGAGTAAGGAACAGCAACATCCTGGCACTCGAGCAGAAGCAGGAATATGATCCCACTCGAATCCAGCAGATCGAAAGACCCCTCGCTAAGGTCCAAGGGAACGCCTTTGGGTCGACAGGATCCTTCCGCTCCCCGACTGTGGATCGCCCGATCTTTGGTCATTCCCGAACTGAAAGCACAATGACTGTTCCCACCATGAGCCCAACCAAATCTTCGGGTCAACAGTCATCCGGATCACCAAACCGTCCTCTTACGCCAAGCCGAGATCAGGTGTCGCCCACGAAGTCGTCTCTTTCCCATTCGCGCTGCAAGAACAGTTTTGACATGGAGACTAACACCTGGACGTTTGGCTCACCCGAGGATGATGACGATCTTCCCATGGGACGCCGTCATGCAAAGAGCGTGACTTTTGACGCTGCGCCTCCTCAAATCAACGAATACGAGATGACAACTCCTGACCTCTCATCCATCGGCACAAACTCTCGTGAGGGAAGCTATGAGTCGATGGAGTACGATGAAGATGAAGACGATGTGCTCTATGATCCTGCTCATGTTGACCTCGAAGGCGATAGCTTTGACGCATCTCTCGAAGATACAGACAAGACTCCTGTTGTTGGGCCGGATGACTGGAGAGGAGACAGCCCAATGGTGAACCGCAGTGCCCCACGCGAGTATTCAGGCAGCCCAATGCCCGAAAACGTGCCTTCTACACCAACGGCTGGTCGTCCTGCACATGTTCGCTCAGATTCTACTGCTTCCGAGCATCGCCCTCTACCACCTCTTCCTGGTTTCATGAGTCATTCGCGCAACAACTCTGTGCCTTCCTCTCCTGCCTCTCCCAGCCTTTCGGCCACCGCAGAGAGGATGCTTGGTTCTAACAGAAACCTGCCCGCTCCTCCTCCTGCCCCTGCCACAAGTAAATCAGACCTCCAAAGCATCGGTAATGCCAAGATGACCCTTGAGGAACGATTGAGACTCATGATGCTATCCGATGAGGGAGATGGCAAGACCGCGGCGGAGCTGCAACGCGAGCGCCGCCTTCGTAGAGGTGTTGGCCGCGACCGACTGAGTAGCCCGACGTCCGAGCCCGAGTCAACCATTAGCTTCAACGATGCTCTCGAAGAGCAGGATGATGTTGTTGGGGACATGTCAGCCCTCGAGGATTACCAATTGCCTCCTCGTATCTCGCGCGACTCTATCATGCGAAAGGTCAACGGCAACAAGACAGGTGATCAAGAGAATGACTACATTTTCTCTTCCCCTCCTGCCTCACGAAGCCCCAGCAGGAGCCCCGAAAGACAAGTTCCTGAGGATCCTGATGTGCCTATTCCTTCCACCGAGGATTCGGCCGATGATCTTACAGAATCTGAGGACGATTACTCTGATGAAGAGGAAGGCAGTGTTATTATTAGAAGATTGCCTGACAATGAGATTGAGTTCTACGAGGACTCAGATCTCGACTTTGATGAGGACGAATCGAGACTGGAGCTGCCGGTGGACAGTGATAGCGAAAGCCATTACTCTTCACAAGAACCTACACCGCAAGAAGTCGAGCATGAGGAGATCCAAGAGCAGATCCGGGAGGCGATCCCCAAGCCGGAAGAGCTCCAAGAGGAGGTTACAACCCCTAGGGCTGATACCCCTACACAAAACAGGAGCATGTCTTCGCTACCAAGTCTCGCCTCAGACGAAAAGGACGCCTCATTCTCACGCGATTTTGAGTCTTACATGCTTGCTGAGCCTGAGAAGCACGAAGTGGTAGAAGAACCTGTGAAGCAAGATAGAGAGGCCGAGCCCGTGCCTGCGCCCGTGCCCGAGCCAGAGGCGCCCAAGATGGCTGATGCTCATGCATACCTCCAACGCCCTTTCACTCCAGAGCCTCTTTCCAAGCCTGAATACGATGGCACAGGGTGGGGCGATCCTGAAGATGAGTACGATGATGATTGCCCTAGCACACCAGACTCGGTCATCCATCACCCAGTCCCAGCCCAGGTGGAGGAACCTGAGCAACCTGCCATTCCCGAGCGAAAAGCCACCATCAAGGCGGCACCAGGCTCAAAGTTGAAGACTCGACTTTCAAACACACCTTCTGATCTCAATGCGATGCGAGAAGCTCGCCGCCAAGTGAGCATGGAGGTACCCGATGTCCCACCGATTCCGGATAGGCATAGCAAGCGACTATCCAAAGACAACAACGGACTTCTGGTTACTGGCGACGAATTCATGAACCGACATCCTAGCTTCAAGAACCGCAGTTTGACCCTCGATCTTGATTTAGGACTCAGCCTCGACCAAGACTTTGAACGAGTCATTGAGGCACAAAAGGTGGCTTACAACAATCCCTTTCTTATACAATCCTCACCCTACAACAATACTACTCCCAGTAGACAAGTGTCTGCAGCAAGAACCCAGCAACAAACTACTGAAGAACTCAATGCTAACGTAACATCTCGTCGTCAGCGCGGATATCTTATGCGACAGAACACCAAGGTTGTCACCGCCAGTGACAAAGCGTCTGATGAGTACCGAGTTGCCAGGTCGGCCGGAAACTCTCCTATCAAGGAGGATAGACCAATGTCATGCATTGTCGAGCCTTGGAATGGTAAGCCACGCCAGCGAAGCGTGCGAAAACGTGTTGGTGGCAGCATTGGCCCTGTTCCTCCCATGCCAGGTCAAGAAAGCAACGCAACGGTCGTCAGCAATGCTCCTGTCGATGAGGATCTAACACTTGAGATGGCTACACCGGAGAGTGGAGAAAGAGGTCGTCTGTTTGTCAAGGTCATGGGTGTCAAGGACCTTGATCTTCCCCTTCCAAGAAGTGAGTTTCAGATTTCCATGACAGAAAGGGCATGTCTAACCGAAGCAGATGAACGTACTTGGTTCAGCCTCACTCTTGATAACGGTGTGCATTGCGTGACAACAGCTTGGCTGGAACTCGCGCGCAATGCGCCCATCGGCCAGGAGTTTGAGCTCGTTGTTCCCAACGACTTGGAATTCCAGCTCACACTCAATGTGAAGCTTGAGAAACCTATAGAGCGCGTCAAGCCGCCTCCACCTACAGTCAAGGTTAACAAGCACAAGACGTCTACCTTCAGCAGAGTGTTCGCATCGCCGAAGAAACGCAAGGAGATCGAGCTTCGCCAGCGAGAGGAAGAGGAGCGAGCTGTACAGTTACAAAAGGATGCCCAGACCAAGAAGCGCACTTCCCCTCCATCAGCGTACGAGCTTCTTTCCCCTCTGGCCGCCGAGGACGGTAGCTTCGGTCGTGCCTATGTTTGTCTTCGAGAACATGAAAGCCGATGTTTCGGTCGACCTTATATGACCGAGGTCGCCTGCTTCAACGAGTGGGCAACAGAAGAGGCTGGATTTGCGTCCAGTGTCAAGAGCAAGCGTGGTAACACAGCCGTCGTCCGACGTGCGCCCTACAAGGTCGGTAAGCTGGAGCTCCAGCTACTTTTTGTCCCTCGCCCTAAGAACGCTACGGACGAAGATATGCCCAAAAGTATGAACTCGTGCATTCGAGAGCTCAAGGCGGCCGAGGAGAGGATGTCCCGCAATTGGGAGGGACATCTGAGCCAGCAAGGTGGCGATTGTCCTGTAAGTTCCTTTTTGCCTAGTATTGCTACCAACAACTAACATCCAACTAGTACTGGCGACGCCGATATTTCAAGCTTGTTGGCACCAAGCTCACTGCTTACCACGAGGCAACTCGTCAGCCCCGAGCTACCATCAACCTGACCAACGCCAAGCGGTTGATCGACGATCGTCGGAAGTTGACAGAAAAGGAGACCACTGGTAGGGGTGGCCGACGCCGTCGATCAGCATTTGCAGAAGATGAAGAGGGTTACATGTTTGTTGAAGAAGGATTCCGTATCCGATTCAACAACGGCGAACTTATCGACTTCTACGCAGACACAGCTGCAGACAAGGAGGGCTGGATGAAGGTCCTCACAGAGATTCTTGGACGTGACAACCCAGAAGAAGACTCTTCAAACCAGCGATCGAAAGCCAAGTGGTGTCAGTTGGTTCTTCGACGAGAAGAGCAACTACGCCGCCGAGTATCGGGTCGCCGAGTGAACTCCCGACCTAAGAGCATGTTCCTTTAAGACTCGATGCGGCTTACTCGAGCTGTTGTGATGGAGGTGAGCATGAGACAAGGTGCTGGGCGCCATATAACGACTACCTGGACCCGGCGTTCAGGGCCAGCAGGATATCCATGATAGATGTCTCTGTTCTCTATTCTTCTGGTATTGGTTTATATGGTTGATGGTTGACGGGATACCACTTTTGATGTTGTAATATGATTGGAGTTGGGCGAGTGTATCCTTGATTGATGGAATTGGGAGCATTGGCCGTTTATGCACTTACAAGGCGTCGGCATGGATTTGGTTCTTTTGTTGTTGTTTCTTCTTTTTTCTGGGGCAATCGGCGTGCGCGCGTTCAGGAATTCCTGTTTATAGCATGAGGTTATAATGAATTGTCTAAAATTTAACAAAATTACAAACACCTTCTCATATCTCAAGCGAAACTGTAGATTTGAAGATGGCACGTGATACTACTCACAACACGTATCCACGTTCATGCGAGCAATATCAAGTCAGTGTGGCACAATCCACTGAACCTGGGCCTTTTTAGCGGGGAGCTTATGAGGCGCAGCTGGAGCGTAATTTACAGTGGCTCATACATTCAGCTACAGGACCTCACCCCCGTATTAGTACATCTTACCTAGCTGCAACCCACGGCATCGTTGCCAAGTTGACGTCCTCAAACTCGACGACTTGACCGATTCTCACGCGCTTTGTTACTGCAGCACCTCCTTCTCGCTTTGTTCACAGTCTCTTCTTCTTTTTCTACCGTATTCCTAATAAACCATAGCCCATCATGTCCAACCGTTTCGTACGGGCGTCCAAGTACCGTACGTGGGCGCAAACCCAACTGCGTCGCCCAAATCAATATGCTGACGTTGCTCGCCAGGACACGTCTTTGGAAAGTCCACGAGAAAGGAATTTTGCTACGATAACCTCCATATCAGTCGCAATGCTTGGGATACAAACTTGGTCAAGGTGCGTCGTACTGCGTCGCGGCGCGTAGTGCAATCAGTCCATCATCTAGAGAGTCCGGCGCGCTGATTTAGGGGGTGGTTGGGTTCGAATAGGTTAACCCTGAGTATCTCTCAGTCAATTGGGACGCTTCCGGTGGCGGCGCATTCGCTGTTATCCCTCTGAACGAGCGTGGAAAGCTTCCCGACCAGATCCCGTTGTTTCGCGGACATACTGCTGCTGTGCTCGACACTGACTGGTATGCATTCCCCTCGTTGGGCCCCTGAGCTCCTTGGGTGCTGACGGTGTATTAAGGAACCCTTTCCACGACAACATTGTCGCCTCTGCCTCTGACGATGGAAAGGTCTTCATCTGGCAGGTCCCTGATAATTTCACGCTTCACACCGACGCCGAAGAGATCACCGATGTCTCACCCGTGAGCAAGCTTGCTGGCCACCCCAGGTTGGTCTCACATGTCACTATAATCCTCCGACCAAGGTACTAATACCCGACTAGAAAGGTTGGACAGGTTCTCTTCAACCCCGCCGCCGAAAATATCCTCGCCTCCGCCTCTGGTGACTTCACCATCAAGCTCTGGGACGTCAGCACCGGCCAGTCGCCCCTTACTCTCAAGCACAACGATATCGTCCAGAGTTTGACATGGAACGCCAGCGGCAGTATGCTCGCCACCACCTCGCGAGATAAGAAGATTCGAGTGTGGGATGTCCGACAGGAGAAGCCCGTTCACGAGGGACCCGGTCACGGCGGTGCCAAGAACTCTCGCGCTGTCTGGCTGGGAGAGCACAACCGCTTTGCGACGACTGGTTTCTCCCGTATGAGCGAGCGGCAAATAGCTCTTTGGGAGCCCGGCAGGACAGAGCCCATTGGCGGTTTCACCATGTTGGACTCTATCTCTGGTGTCTGCATGCCTTTCTGGGGTATGTTTATCGTGCGATATTATGGCTGCGCCTGTACTAATACGTGATAGACGATGGTTCAAACTGCCTGTACCTTGCTGGCAAGGGGTAAGTGCTCACGACAGCCCGCACATTGCATAATTCTAACATCATGTAGCGATGGTAACATTCGATACTTCGAGTTCGAGAACGACAAGTTCGAGTTCCTTAGCGAGTACAAGTCCGGCGAGCCTCAGCGCGGCATTGCCTTTATGCCCCGACGAGGCATCAACGTAGGTCTCCTGATATATCGATGCATTGTCACGTTTACTAACAGATTCAGACTCACGAGAATGAGGTCATGAGGGCTTACAAGACGGTCAACGATGCTTACATCGAGCCCATCGCCTTCACTGTGCCACGACGTGCCGAGACCTTCCAGGCTGATATCTTCCCTCCTGCCACTGGCACCAAGCCCGCCGCAAGTGCTCAGGAGTGGTTCGATGGCAAGACTGCTGTTCCTAACAAGATTGATCTCGAAAGTGTTTACGACGGCACCTCGCCCAAGGAGATTGCCTCTGACTACAAGGCCCCTCCGGCTCCCGCGCCTGTCGCCGAGAAGCCTGCTCCCAAGAAGGAAGAGCCCAAGCCAGCAGCCCCGGCTATCCGATCTCCTCCTCCTACCATGAACGAACAGAAGGGCTCTATCTCTGCTATGGCTTCCAGGTACCAGGACAAGCAGGAGGAAGAGGAGGATGATGACGACGCTTCGAGCTTCGAGGAGGTTTCACGACCTGCTCAACGTCAAGCAGTTCCTGCACCCAAGCCCACTCCCGCTCAGCCGCAGACTGCCCCTGTTTCTTCCACTCCCGCCGCCGCAAAGCCTTCCACGCCAGTCAAGACCCCTACTTCTCCCGTGTCCTCAGGCCCCGCGGCATCATCCTCGACCTCCCGAGCTGCCCCCAGCAGCAGCGACTCTTCGCTTGCCGAGATCAAGTCGCTCCTCGAGGGCCAGACCAAGCTCATCAGCTCCCAGGTCCAACAGATCAGCCTTCTGACCTCGGAAGTCGAGGCGCTCAAGCGCAAGGTCAGCTCCGGTTCCCTGGACCAGAGCGAGCGCATCCGACAGCTCGAGCTTGAGCTGGAGGAGGCGAGGTCTTAAAGAGGTGCTCGAAACTATTTATTTTAGGAACGTGAACTGCGAACCTCTTCCCTGGCGTTAGAAACGACGGGAAATATGAATGTGGGTGGATGGCTGTAGCGAATATGTGTATATAGATAGGGTATTAAAAGATCGCGCTTTGATAGCCCATTGTGATTGTGCGATATTGATTGTTTGTGAAGCAGTTTGCTTGTGCGATTTGAATGTTTATTCTATGCATTATAGTTATGCCATGATGGCTTTAGATAGTACCTTTGGTAACGTCCTGGTATCCATTCTCCAATACTGTTGGAGGATATCTGCAGAGTTATTGCTGGCCATAATAATACTGCTTTATTTACCAGTTAATGTATTGAATGCTTGAGGCAACTCGTCCCTAGCATCGACATATATCCACCGTCATCATTAGCACCTAAGCAATCGAGAAATCATTCTAATAAACGGGGTAGTGCATAACAAATAGATATCCGTGAAGTTATCCTCATGTCTCTAATCTACCCTATATCACAATATACGGAAATACCCAAACTCCTACTCATGTTTACCAATTACCCATACTGGTGTGCACTTCTATGTGCTACACACCGTAAATGCAGTTCCCAAACATATCACACCGATTCTTGCGATGCGCTTTACTCTGCTGTTTCAACATGCGCCTTCGACTTGTTCCGTCGATTTGAAGGCCAGGAGGTTGTCCGTCAGAAGTCTTCAAGGTGCTATTACTGGAAGTTTCGAAAACAGAACAAGTACTATAATCACCAAGCTACTATTTATATCGTGTCCATTCGCATCAGACACCACACATCTACGCGCCAGGGAGTATATACTCTGGTCTCGTGAACGGCCGCCTAAGGAGATTTCCGATATGAGTGAGCACTCACGAAACATACCCATCCACGAGCTAGTCTTCAGCAAGCGCACAGTGTGGCCGCAAGGTTGACCTCGAGCAGACAGACTGAGCAATGAAATCATCTGGAGGGGCCGAAGACTCTCCTCAACAATCGACACTAGCAATCCCTCAGTTCTGGGCAAGGCCTCCAAGTGGCAACCCTATCTAGTCGGAGAACCTTCGACGCATCGACCGCCGGACAGACAACCAGTCGGGAGGAAGCAGGAGTGTGGACTTGCCACCAGCGGCTTTATGCCATCACTACCTGACTTGTCGTTTTGAGGAGCTTTGGTAGTTGAGCTGTTTCACAATTAGGGGTCCTGACGGGGCAAGTGGTCCAGACTCGCATACGCTATCAACTCGACAAGAGCTTTGAGAGACTCGACAGTAATAGCTCCTTGGCAGAGTGTCCGGGCTGAATCACGATAGAGTGGCGTTGTAGAACATCATGGTAGAAGCGGAATGAATGCTTTGAGGTGCCTAGGCGTTTTGTCGTAGCCGTAGCAGCGGCGCAAACCTCCGCTTGCAACGCCACGAGAACCATCCGCCTCGCCTCGAGCCCGACATTCGGATCTAGATAGTGACCGAGCATGAGAGGCGGAGTAGCTGTCGATCAAACAACATAGCGGGTTGTATCAAGTTTGAGATATTTTGTTTGTCAGATAGAGGTTGCATTCGAGGATACCAAGATGCCATATGAGGAAGCCAGTCGAGACTAGGTTCACGAGAATAGCGTGCCAAGCATGGTGAAACTATCCAGACCTTGCTGACTTCGTCCAGGAACCTCGGTAGAGCACCCATTAATACCCTAAATCCACAAGCAACATGACTCGAAGGAGGGTATCGTGCCTGACTGGGCTTAGGAAGGTCGTATCTGCAGGAACAGGCGGGCAGATACCCTGACACCCCGGATACAAAACTAAGGTGACAGGTTTGACAATGAATTGTGCAAAGTACTCACTTCAACTTGGATATATTCTGGAATAGCTGGTGGCTGGGGGTCCAGCGTTTCATGTGATATCTGAAGCAGAGAGCAGGGACCGTTTGACGATCTCTGCGGTGTGATGTGATTGAGGAAGCCTCGAAACAGAAGAATTCTTTCTTCTGCGGATCTTGTTGCAGGGTCTGAATAACCGAGTTCAAGGCTGGTTGTCGGCCGAGGCCCAGCTTATTCAGTTTGATGACCATATAGATATCAGTTATAGCGAATGGTTTAACACGAACCCTGGCTTTGTTTCCCATAGTAGACAGGCACGCTTCCACAAGTAGGTCACAATGTCGTAGTCTGATCGCTCGTTGGGCCCTGGAGTGTTTCAGGTCATTAGTCTGTTCTAGGGTCAAGATAATGCAAGCCAGGTCTGGCGCTAGATGCAGAAACTTCTCTTTAGAGCAGCAGACTCTATTGTTGTTCTTAGTTGAAAACAGCAATCAGTTCGAAAGACGCATAAAGGATAACTTGAGAAGGCGGGTCCCTTATAAGAACAGCAAGTATTGACTACGATACTAACGAGGCAAGTAACCTTTCGAAAGCATACTAAAGCTCGGTATATCGGAACTGGCTTTCGAGGAAGTCGAAGTGCCGCAGAATCGGGCCCTTTCTGGACCCTTGACTAAGAGCTTCATTTAGCGCTGGTGATTGACGACTTCGGTCTATGTATCACTTTGAGCCTTGAGCTTTGGTCCTCGAATATCCTGGTGAGCAAGAAAGCCCTAAGGATTAGTCCACCGCCGGGAAACAACCCGATCGACGGCCGATACTACTGTGTACCTGGATGCTGAGTGATGACCATTGGATTGCTGCTATTTATGGCTCACAACAAAAAAGATGAGAGGTTGGAACCAAGATGAAGCATAAAATGTGAAGTTGGGGTGGAAACCTGATACAGCCAATCGAGCAACCGAGACGCATCTCAAACTGGACCCCTTTGCGGGTCTTTTTCACCACACGACGTTGCGTGCCGCCGACAGGGAAGTTTTTTGTATTTGGTGATTGGCTGATGTAAGACTTTCAACCTAAATTCGGGCACACACCAGCTTTTGAAACGCCAGCGTTGAATTCTGTGTGGCGGCCCGTTCGGTCAAAGTTCTTGGCCTTCCCTTTTGCTGTTGTGCTGTGCTACAGGTAGACGCAGATGCAGATGCAGGTCTGATGGAATGAGGCCCAGTAATTGTAAGCACAGTTGTTGTTGCCGTTCCATGGCACAAACATTGGTGAGTTAAACGCTCAACTTTCGAATAATGACCAAGAAGAGTAAGATGCTGTAATCGTATGCTTCAACCCTTCATGTTGACAGGACAGACCGCTTTGGGACGGTCATGTTCTGGCCAGAGCATGAGGTCGAGGTCGGCGACTCGTGCGTGTTACCCAGAATAACAACAAGCACCCAATCTGCAAAGACAGCTGATACCCATGACATTCTAATTGCAAGAATGGCACAGTAGGTGGCCCGCAACGGCGCGAATAAGAATTCTCTCACGTGCAGTCGCGCTTCCGATAGCAATTTTAAAATTACTCAGGGGTAATGCAGGCAACCAAAGTCAATGCTACCATTCTGCGTTCCAGCCTACCACTCGAGGGTATTATCTATTGCCGTAGAGGAAGTGGTATGAGATCACAGGTTCATGGATGCTGATGATCGAGAACTCGACGAGGCAAAGCCACTCGTCACAAATATGATGCTTGGCTCCTATTGAAATATCTCTTGTGATCAGTCATGATGCGAGCCATGCTTATTACATATGTCGTTGGGCGTTATATTAAGCTGACGAATTTGGGGCTGTAGTATCCGTGACGCGAATTCTACTGCTCATAGCCTCGTATACAGCCAGATCTTCGTCGTCGCGTGCTGCTTGGATTTGAGTATAAACGATGATCAGCTGGCGTATATGCTACCAGCCCAGTTATTGGCATGGGCGCCACCGAATACAACATCACTTCGGTTGTGTTACAGTGAAGCTGCATAAGGTAGGGTCTCTGATAGCAGAAATATATCCTAACGACCCAAACTCTTTCGAGAAGGTCGACCAAGGCTTGTTAGCTATTGCCTGGTATGCAAGCAAAGAGAGAGTCAGTCAAGAACGGGAGCAGTCTGGCCCATTTCCAAGGGAAATGGATCCCAAACACTGGTCCACAAAAGTAGAGCTGTTCTGTCCAATGGAAAGATGAAACACACATGAGAACGGGTACGTACCTGGGCTAGCCGTGAAATTGATTCGATCGAGTTCACAAAACAGAGCGGCCCAAGTTCCAACCACCATCTTGATTGACAGCCCAGGATGCCAAACAACTTGGAGTCGTGGTTGAAGGGGGTGTGATGGTTTCAGAAATCCAGCGTCATTGGAGCACAAGCATCGAGGCGAGGATGTTGTCTCTGATGCAGTCCTGCAGGCACGTTTCATCTCGATGAAGACGCTGTCTTGACATGGCCAAGACAGGGATATGTGGACAAGTGATCCTCTTTAGTCAAGAGGACATCCTTGTCTTGCATTTCCCGACTGGATCAGCGGAACACACCGGCGTTGCTGGTCTTTGCTCTCTAGCCAGAGAAGTCCTCGGTGCTCAATGAAGAATTCAAAAGAAGATGGCGCAAAGTGGGAACCAGTTTCTAAGGGGATCGTCAAAGCTCATGGGGGATTGTTTATCAAATCTGAATTGGTCTGGGATCCTTGAGCGCATCTCCCCACTGTTAGGCTCTAAGATGCTTTGACTAGCTGTTAGTCCAGTCTAGCCGGTCAGCCGTACATCACGGTTAGTGACTTGCTGATGCTTCGATTTCCGCGACGGAGCACAGCCGATATTGAATGTATGATAGAGAGTGCCTGCATCGAACGAGACCCATCATTCTCAGTATTTAGCAGCCATTGATATGTTCTTGTATCATTGAATATTGCCAGAGAAATGCGGACAAAAATGCATTAGCCAAGACATTGCAACCATTGCTCTCTGCCTGCACTCTGTCGTATTTGCAGCCTGGTTTCCCCACAAAAAAAGGGATAAAGTTTTGTTACTCGGAGACACCTGAATAATGAATGCTATGTCGTGCATATGCGATATCCAGCGATTAACTATACGTACCTTGAGTATTCTGGCTTCATCCTGAACGAGCTGAGAGATGAACATCACCTATCCTCAGCTGTGCTCGTGCGGGAGGATCCAAGGGAGAACGGACCCTCTATCTCGCTTCTGTCGATATATTACTCGTGTTATGCAAGATTGTAATTAAACACCTGCATATTGCTTTAATTCTTCAAAGACATCGTCAACCCCTTTTCTGGACGGTCTTAGGCCGCCTGTTATTGTATTTATTGTGACCTTAGCATTGACTGCCCGCTCATGGTTGACGTTAACAATGACTTGCCTGGTGATAATAGACATGGTAGTCGTTAAAAGAGAAGGTCGGTCGCGGGATGGTACTTAGTGACCCATGGTTCCTAGCCGCGACGCTATTATTTGGTATGAGAATGATTTCCGAGATTAACTCTTGGAAATGTGATGAGATTGCGACTCTCGCTTCGGGAAAAGCCACACTGTCTTGCTGGTATCTGAGGAAAACCTTGGCCTCAAAGCTCTATAGCAAACGATAACTAAGTATTGTTGGCCGGCGACGCTAAGTTTCCGCTGGTTCGGCCTTTTCTGACTAGCAATTTTGACAATTTCTGGATACTCCACTCCCTCAATCTTGTGGCACGACCGATGAGGGTAGTGGAATCGGTTGAGAGTTCGACACGCAATACTCTGCATCGAGAGAAGTACGAAGTAGGGTATACCTTGGTTACGCCGGCCATCGAAGTTAAGATGCTGCTGGTGATCGAATCTCACTAGCCTAGATGCTGGGTGATCTCTGTGTTGCAGTCTGAAGATTGGCTCACAAGCTTTCAAGCTAGGCTTCAAAGAGGGCTTGAGATCCAATTATTAGGCTGAGACAAGCGGCACGACGCGGCCAGGCAATGAACCACCTGTGTTTTATGTTTCAGCTTTTTGGGCATCATGTTTTCATACTGGGACATTCTTTCAGTCATTGTCTCTATGAATACTGGGTAAGAGACTGCAATCAAAGACAAGGAATGAGGGCCGTTACCCACGTTGCTTAGCTGCAAATGCAACTTTGGGTTTGTTTCCGTGACCCTTGTCGGCCAATTCGGTCTCAACCCTATTCAGTCAGTCTCGTCCGACGCGGAAGGGAAGCGTGGGTTGTTTGAAGCAGGGGCGTGGAACCAAGCTGTCGATGTCGTAGTACGGATACCAGGGAATCAAATCAAGGAGCCAATAACGAAGATGTTGACGAGTCGACGTTCACCATTTTCATTTTGCTCACTCATGACGTGCCACCAAAAAGAAATCATTTTGTTTCTTCGCTCCGAAGTCCACAAGACCCTGTTGGCGCTCGGTCGTGAGCGAGAGTGCAGCAGAAGACACGCAAAATGAGCTTCTCGACGCCTTCCGGTCATCAACAAGCCGGTGATATTAAAGCAAAATGGGCGTGCACAGACTAGCTCAAGCCCACTTCTAGTATGGGAATTGTCCAGAGCACTTTGTGCAAAGGCACCATGTCGAACGCACAAGCTTCTTCATCAGGTTCGTGCTGTGATACCGTAGAGCGAGGCACTGTACTGTAGCGTACCATGTTGATGTCTTGATGCCCTCCCTGGCTAGAGAGTAAAGTGGTCCAGTTTTTGGTTATCCAGGGGTTGTTTCTTTTAGTTTGGAACACAAGGAAGAAATGTGTTTGTGGCAGTGGCAGTGCAGGGAAGAAGGAAGTGCCTGGGCTGGGTGTGTAAGTGGAAGAAGAAAACATCCATCGGATTAAGAACATGGAATAGAGTGCTATTGCAGGTCCCATCAAAGAGGACCTGAAGATCCCATTGACTCCCGTTGTCGCTTCGTGGATTGGCAGCAGCAACCGACAACCGGGGAAGAGACAAGAGCAAGCCACACTGTGCATCCTCAAGCCTTCGCAAAGTAATGCACCTCCACTTACTAACCTTGATTGGCTCACTAGCACCTTCTTTGACTGTGGCCCCCGCTACTCCCGTTGCTGACGAGCAGAGCAAAGCCTGGCAAGTCCACCCTCCACCATCCACCCTCCACCCTCCTCCACCCTCCATCCCACCTTGGTTGTCTTCTTCTCTAGCACCGTGCGTGGTATGTGGCTGCTCTCCCGCCCTCGCAACGCCGTCGTTCGCTTTTTTCCAGGCCTGGCGCGTGCTCTACAAAGTCATATCCCAACCTAATTGGAACCCCACCCCATCTGCCATGCCCAGGCCATGCTATACCCATGCCCGTCCATGGAAAGGGTCATGCCAGGTACTTACTTACCCTTAGGTTACCTTGTCCTCCTTTCCACAGTCTCTCTCTCTTAACAGACTTGCTTATACCCTTGCTTCGCCTTACTTGCTGCCCTTTCAGTCCACACAACATCTCATTAAACCCCCGTATATCCTCGCCCACCCGCTCAGAGTTCCCCTTCCGAAATCCTTTTTCTCTTGTCGTTTTGTTTTCCCTTCATTTTGCTCTCCCTCTCCCCCCTCTCCCCCTCGCTCCTCGCTCCACACTCCGCGGCCCCATTCCGGAGTTCGCCCTCAAACTCGTTTCTCTTCCCACCTCAATAGAAGCCGTCTGCACCCCCGACGACTCAAGTTCATCAAACGCGCCGCCTTTTTGCTATCAGCCGTCCTTCGTTTTTCTCACACACGAAGCCGCTGCTTGCTCTTGATGAACATTGCTCCTCGGCTCTGTTAATCTCTTTTCAATTCTTGCTTTTTACTGTTGCTTATAGCTTTAATCTGGCTCGCTTCCTGGTTTCGCGCGAAACTTCGGCTTCGATCCCCCACCATCGCCAACGCCTTGACGGTTGCTACTCTAGACGCCTCAGCTGCATTCGCTTGACGCGGTTGCTGAGTCTTTGAATCGCATTGCACAGCGATTCCAATATTCCGGGCTGGTCTCGAATTTTGGTCAACAAGCATCATTCCAATCATCTTTATTTCCACTTGGATCTAGGCTGCGCCTCGACCATTTTATTTCAACAAACCTCGCTGAACGCACTCTATTGCTTCATTTTTGCTCTATCCAAGTTCTTTGCTTGCCACTCACCAAACTCCGGCTTGCCTCGACAACCACCTTCGGCCGTCGAGCGCCAACAACACGACTGACCAACCGCGGTCACGTCATTCCAGACAGCACTTTCAACACACGACAAGATGTACCCTCAACACTCGGCCATGGCGCCTCAGAAGCCCGAAACTTTCATGTTGAGCACCGAGGCTCAACAAGCTCTGCCCCACGACGCCCAGGTTGCCCTGCAGCAAGTCGACAACCGTGAGTTTCCAGCGGGAGAAAATTGCCTCATTTGCGCGTACTGATGTGGTATTTAGTGAAATACTTCCTCATCTCAGCCCCCGTTGACTGGCAACCCGACCAGTACATCCGCCGATTTTTGTTGCCAACAGGCGAATATGTTTCTTGCATCCTCTGGTAAGTGTAAAGCAACAAAGAAGGCGATGTCCTTTGTTACTCACAATGCATCTCTAGGAACAACCTCTTTCACATTTCAGGCACAGACATCGTGAGATGCTTGTCGTTCCGCTTCCAGGCCTTTGGCCGACCCGTCAAGAACTCAAAGAAATTTGAGGAGGGTATCTTCTCCGACTTGCGAAACCTCAAGTCTGGAACCGATGCTTCTCTCGAAGAGCCTAAGAGTGCTTTCCTCGACTTCCTGTACAAGAACAACTGCATTCGAACACAAAAGAAGCAGAAGGTCTTCTACTGGTACAGCGTCCCCCACGACCGCCTCTTCCTTGACGCGCTGGAACGCGATCTCAAGCGTGAGAAGATGGGCCAGGAAGCCACCACTGTTGCAGTCAGCGAGCCTGCTCTGTCTTTCCAGTACGACTCATCTCAGTCGCTCTATGAGCAACTGACCAAGGCTCAGCAAGCCAACTCTTCGTCCTTCAGCGCCCAACAGCAGTCTGCTTATTCCCAGAGCCAGTCCACATCCCCAGTCATGCGGGCGATGGACTCGATGCCCCCTCCCCCGACAATGATGCCTCAGTCCATGCCCCCTTTGGCGGAGGGGATGGACGCAATGGTACCTTACGGATCGATGGCAATGCCTCACCACATGGCCCAAGCTATCCCCGTGAAGAGAGAACCTGATTTCACCCGTGTCCAGTACAACCAGAACGGTATTCCTATCACTCAGGGACACCAGCGCCACGCTTCCATGCCTGCCTATGCTCTCGAGTACTCGCCAGCCCCATCCTTTGTCTCTTCTCAGTATGAGGACTACAGCAACCGAGGAATCTCCTTCGAACCCATTACGCCTCCTCAGCAGGCTTTGGGTATTTCTGCTGAGCCTGCCTACATCGCCAACGAGGAGACTGGCTTGTACTCGGCCATTCCCGATCACATGGCTAGCATGAATGGTCTCAACGGCATGGTCCAGCTACCTCCTTCGCACTTGGCTGGACCCCAGTTCTCTCGCCCCTACGGTACAAACAACGTCTACTCTGTGATCGAAGGTTCACCGACATATAAGCAGAGAAGACGGCGTTCATCCATTCCCCCATCTATGTCGGCGATTGCAAACCCTGCTGCACCTGCCCAAACAGCTTCCCACACACACACCCACCGACCTTCTGAGCTTCGACGATCCATCTCCGCCTCCGTTGGCCCTGTGGCCGAGGGCGACGAATCAGCCGATAACTCCCCTCCCGGTCTCTCCTACAGCACCTCAGGAGTTTCTGTCAACACCCAGCACCACCCCAGCATGTCGAGGCATGGCACCCCCTTGTCTGCAGTTGAAGGCAGCCCTGCCCCCACTTCAATGGGAATGCACCACCAAGATTTCCCCCACCTTGCTAGTGAGGAATATGGTGAGGGCTCCATGAACGACCAGCGACGATCCGTCCCTGCTCCTAACGGCGCTGTTCGACGTGCTCGTTCTGCCACTGTTATGGAAGTTGGTCCCTACCCTCAGAAGTCACACTCTTGCCCCATTCCGACTTGTGGCCGTCTCTTCAAGCGTTTGGAGCATCTCAAGCGGTAAGCTATTGTTCTAGAAGCATTCAAGTCCTGTCCGACTAATAAGATATCTAGACACGTTCGAACACATACACAAGAAAGACCCTACATCTGCCCCCACTGCAGCAAGGCATTCTCCAGATCTGACAACTTGGCACAGTGCGTTCCTCACCTTGATAAATTTTACCCATAAGACTAACATGAAGTCCTAGACACAAGCGCACTCATGGTCGTGAAGACGGCGGAGACGGCTCCCTTCACCTTTCTGGAGAGGAAGATGAAGATTACTCCGGTGATGACCATCTCGGCTCATTGGAAGAGGCTTCACCACACTCTGACAGTCCTTACATGACTGGCTCTTTGAACGCTGCTGCTCATGGCTCGACTCCTCCCTCAAGCGGCGCCCACACACAAACGTTCAGCAGCCTCGAGACCCTAAGCATGCCTATGACTATGAGTCAACCGGCTGCTATCAATGCCAGCGGTATGATGTAACGGTTGAATAGCGTACGACTTTGCTTTGCTCTCATATCATGACTTAAAGGGATTATGGCTTCAATTTTGGTGGATATCTGCGATGGCTATTTGTGCGCCTTGGTCCTTCACTTTTCCTTTGTTCATATTTCTATTACATTTTCATTTGGTTGGAAGCGCTCACTGGTGCTTTAAAATATGGCTCTGATAGAATTACGCTCTGATTGCTCGGGAGAAGCTCCCCACAAAAGCTAAGAGCTTCATGAAGATGATGTTGGGTGGAAGGGGGTTTAAGGAAGCATCTGTATATATATGGTTGCTATACCTTTGGTGGAAGATATATGTCTAGACAGCATACTTAAGGAAAACTACGCTAATGACCAGACATGGTCATATGTATGGTAAACTAGAATAAGAAACTGCATAGTTTTTGTATATTGACTTCCAAACGTGACGATTCAAAGTGGTATAGGATGTGTCTTTAAAGTGAAAGAATATTTACTGACATGGTATTAACAGTAATGTTCTGGTAAAAATTGTCTTCAGCGTCGGCCCCTCCTGCCAAATGCATCTCGCCCTCCTTCTATGCCCCTGATGTCATTATCACTCAACCGTAACTCTGCTCCTCTGAGTCTGCCCACTCCAGGTCGGTCAACTGCAATATCTCGTCCCCGGTCTCTGCGTCCCTTCTTCTTGCCGGTTTCTCGCTCAAGAATCACTCCGTTCTCCTTAGCCTCTCTTCTACGTTTCGTCTCACGTGCATCCGCCGCAGCCACAATCCCCTTGCGCATATTCATAGGCATCTTCTCCTGCTTGTGAATTGACACATTGGATCCCAAGGCCTGGACACGCATGTCTGTCGTCTTCTGACGGGTCCGACCAGCGGCGAACGCTTTGGGCGCAATCGTAGTACCGGAGGCTGAAAGTCGGGGAGCGAGGAGATGCGATTCGGCTAGTAATCGGCGAAGCTCTAAATCTTGGGCGAGCAGAGATGGCGCATCTTCGGGGACTTCTGTAGAGGAGGATTGGGTTGCTGATGATTCGGGTTCGGATTTGCGCACCGTTTGGTCTGGAGGGCGTGACGACTAACAAGATACTGTTAGTTGGTTGATTTGAAGCGTTGAGCAATCTGCGATACGTACCATGAACGCCTTCAACTCTCGTTTTGACATCGTCGCTATGTTGGAAGGTTGCTTGCTGGAGTGGTCCACAACCTCTACCGCAGAAACCGCTTCCTCTTCCTCTTCACTTGAATCGTCGCCCGACAGCCCACCCCATTCTTCGTCATCTTCCTCCTCCTCATCCACGTTGTTGTTTCCATCGCTGTCGTCGCTCTCGTCATCATCGTCGTCGGCATCTCCCTGTTGTTTCGTCTTCTTGGAGTGGGACTTTGATTCTTCTGCGTCCGGCAGTGGTGCGAATTGCGCCTCGAAATGTCGACGGAAAATCGCAGCAGCATCTTCTTCGGAAATCGTGGGTTCGGCATCTGCCTTGCGTTTGCCCAAGACAGCCATGGCGGGCAGGTTGTAATTTGACGATTGTGTTGACGATATGAGAGGCTGGATTGATGTTGGATGGAATTTTTTTGGACATGGTTTTCAGCCTTGTAAGCGGGATATGCAAGGCTGCCCCACCATGATATCCGGTGTGAATCAATAGACGATTTAACTATACCACAGGTTCTGGGTGAATATTTGGAGCTTCCGATGAATTCTATACCAATCTCTGCTCTGATTGCTTCTGATAATTGACTATGGCAAGTATGCCGCTAGGTAATGCGTCTTGAATATCATGTCGTGTTGCGCCTCAAGTCTATTTGAATGAATATTTAGCCCATGGTATCATAACCCAAACGCCAGAATGAAAAACCCATCAAACTTTTCCTGCAAGTCTTGCCCTTCTTGAATCCTCTTCTCTGAGAGCCTCACTCTTTGCCAAAAAGTCTTCTCTGGCCATGTATGAATCCTTGGACTTGCCAGCCAATTCTAGCTCGTCCTTGATGCCCTCCTTGTCCACATAACCAGCCCAATCCATGCGACTCTTCTCAACAACATTAAGCTTCTTAGCCTGCGCCTCCTTACTAGCCTTTATTCGGGCGGCCATTCCAAGATTTAGATCTGATCGATGGGGCAAAAGCTCCATCTGAGGCTCGAACGCCGACCGAAAGGCCTTCCTGGTGACGCGCTTTTCAGGACCCTCTGCAGGAACGTCCTGACCCTGTGAGGCGAGATATAGCTTCGCTTCGGCCGAATCGCGCGGAACAAGCTTTTCCTCTGTGTGTACTCGACCGGCAAAGTTGTAGGTACGTTTGATCCGTATCATTGCCGATGGATCGTCTGATCCAGCAGAGTCTGCTGCTCGGGAAATTGGCTCGTCCTTCTGATTTGTTGGATTGGTCACTTCATCTGTTTTGTCGGGTTGGTCGACCGTGCTACCGGGAGCTGGCGTCTGTGATATCATTTGTGCCCACAGAGCATCGACATCGACGGTGACCGGTTCGTTGTTTGTGACATATTTGCGTTCCTCTTTCCTGGGATACGATGTCAGTGATGTTCTCTGATGCTTTGCCTGTGGATGAACCACTTACTCTGCAGCGCGCTGTCTCCTGGTCTTGACCAAGCCGCCTTCACCTCCCTCGTCATCTTCACGTACTCCTTTCGCATGTGTCTTCTTACGGCGTTTTTCGCCCCTTTTTATTATTGCTTCATCGCCTGAGTTGTCGTATCCTGCATCGGCAGCATCTTGATCGTCCACCGGGTGACTTCGCTTGTTTGTTGTTTTGTCGTCTTCATCTTCCAAGTCAGAATGGTCGGAAGTCTGTTGCGGCGCATTATCTGGAGAGAAGTCTGAGTCTTCTGAAGAAGCGTATTGTTCGTCCTCTTCCAATAGAGGATCAGGTGGCATTATGGCGACACTGCTGAATGATGTTGAAGTTGAGCTTGAAATATTGTTTGCGTAAAGTTACTACTGAACTAACCCGCCGATCCGGAGAGCTATCGGGCTAATGTGAGTGACCAATCAATTGGCTAGGAAATTATACGATCATCCAATACGCCCTGGTCAACATTACCAACCACAAGAGAAGGCAATTAAATAGTAATATCGATACTTCGACGCTGTTGAGGATAGCAGCATGTCTTTACTACTATGTCTGATTATACACAATACCGTTTTGGCTGAGCAATGGTTATAATGGATGGCTTCAAGTACTGGCTGTAGAACTATCACCCTGATGATGCGTGGTATGCCTGCCAAGGGCAGGTGTCTTCTGGGTTATACGTTTGCCCCATCAATTAGCAAACCTAATCAAGTTTATTACTTGGTAGTTGTCGCAAAGAAAAGTAAAAAAAATAGCGTTCAGCCCCCAACACTGCAGTAAACGTCTCCTTCGACGTGTAATGCCTGTATCAGGGAAGGATCTCAAGAAAGGTAAAATGGACCAACTGAGAGCAGGAAGGGACGAAGAAAACTGTCTGTGACTGAAATCAGCATACAAGACACTTCCGAGATCTTGTTGTGTTGCATAGAGACATCCAAACTAGATCCTAAGATCCACCTAGCGGTGTGAAGTATGTTCGGAGTTTGCCATCACCATCACGATGTGTGACACTTGAGACAATAACCAAAGAGCCACAAAGAAAGCTACGGTCTGATATGGCAGTAACAATAATTCATAGAGAAAGAATCATATTACTGCAACAAATCGAATTGAGCAACTCCATTGAGTATGTATACTGGAAGCAGCAGTTGATGAGATGATGTTCAATTCACGCGTGACTGCTTCAATCTGACTGAGCTAACAAAAGAACCGGGGCGGTGGACAAACCCAACCAGCGCCCAAGTCGCTCAAACAGACCGCCCGCCTGCCTACTGCCACTTCTTTTATAAATCTCTCCCACCTTCTCTCGCCCCCCACGTAACTTACTCCCAACTCCCTCTACCCATTTGGGCGACCGATAATCGAGCAATTCGCCATGAGCTCCGACGGTGATTACGAGATAGAGGTGCCCGACCTGGCTGCAGACGATCCCATGAGGGCATTTCTACCCACGTCATTTGGCAAGAAGTCGAAAGAAGCCGACATCGCAGCCCAGATCGACAGGAGTCGCAGGACGGTGCCCAACAAAGCCCCGGAAGCTAGCGGAGAAAAGGGCAAACGGGCTCAGGAACCCAAGAAGAAGGACGATTCGAGCGATGACTCCGATAGCGACGACAGCAACGATTCCGACGACGACGACGACGACGACGAGTTTCCTGTGTCACACGAACTTCTCCTCAAAACCCACGACCGCGCCGTGACTACCCTTTCGCTGGATCCAGCTGGAGGACGCCTAGCAACCGGTTCTACAGATTGCACCGTCAAGCTGCACGATTTTGCCTCCATGACCCCAACAACACTGAGAGCTTTTCGCTCTGTCGACCCCTACGAAACAAAAGCATCCGCCAACTCCGAAGCCCATCCTGTCCACCGCATCGAATTCAACCCCCACGCGGGAGGAGTGTTCCTCTGCGTGTCGGCGCACCCCCAAGCAAAGATCATGTCACGAGACGGCGACATCGTCACGGAATTTGTCAAGGGAGATATGTACCTTCGTGATATGCACAACACCAAGGGTCACATATCTGAAATCACAACTGGAACGTGGCACCCTACTGACAAGAACTTATGTGTGACTGCCGGTACGGACAGCACATTAAGAATTTGGGACATCAACAACAAACGCTCTCAGAAAGATGTGGTTGTTTTCAAGTCCAAAGCTGTTGGCTCCGCAGGTCGAACAAAGATGACTGCTGTCGCGTGGGGATTGTCAGCTCAGACCAGCAGCAATATACTGGTCGCAGCAGCTCTCGATGGCTCATTAGTCATGTATAGCGGAAACAGCCCTTTCTCAAGACCTGCAGGAGAAGTTCGGGATGCCCACAAACCCCAAACATGGACTAGCGGTATCGATATATCATCTGACGGTCGCATGGTAGTTACGAGAGGAGGCGACGACCTCATCAAACTCTGGGACATTCGCAAATTCACGAAGCCACTCGTCACGGTCGCTCACCCCTCAACTTCGGATCATTTCCCAACAAGCAACATCAAGTATGCGCCAAACTCGACAAGCATCATTACGGGCTCAATAACAGGCCATTTACATATTCTGAATCCTGGCAATTTACGCGCAGAACATGTCACAGAGATAACGCCTGGGTCACCGCTTATTACAGTGGATTGGCACCCGAAGATTAATCAAATCATCACAGGTTCAGCTAACGCCGAGACGCATGTCTTGTACAACCCGCAGATGTCAAACAAGGGAGCTGTAGATGTCATGTCGCGAGCACCGAAGAAGCGACACATCGATGACAACCCCGAATTTACCATGGACCAGTCTGTTGGCATTTCCGGCGATGCAATTGTGGTGCCAGGTGCGTCGGGAGGCTCAAAGAAATCCGGCGTTACAGCATCAGGCCGCTCCAAGGACCCTCGACGTCCTCACATCCCTCAACAGACCCCCTTCCAAAAGAACCAGCCCGACGAGAAGCTTATTGCAGAGAATATCCCTCTTGCACGGATGCTTCACGAAGATCCTCGAGAAGCTCTGCTCAAATACGCAGGCAAGGCTCAAAGTAATCCCATGTTCACCAAAGCCTGGAGTAAGACGCAACCGGAAACTCAGTACGCAGAGCTGAGTGATGAGGAAAATGGCCCTGACAAGAAAAAACTCAAAAGGTGAGAGCACTAACGCATGCTGGGTGATACTCTGGGATTGAACAAGGTTTCTGGAACATGCAAGCCCAGGCTAAGAGCCCATTTGAGCATCCCCTAGCTCGTGTAGCATTCATCATGTCTCTATCATTCCATAATAGTACTGGGCTACCGCCACTCCAGGACTACAATCCGGGGAAATATGGCGCTTTTAACGTCTATTTGCGGAGCTGGAAGCCACCACCTGGGTTGACATCGGCAGTTTTCAGTCTGGCGAAGATATCTTGGCCTCGCATTATTGTTCTACATAGTACTTCTAGGAAGCCTACTTTTCCAGCAGCTCGGCTGGCACTGGAAGGCGTCACGTGCATGTAATTTAAACCAACCAATGCGGAATGAGCGTTGCGATTACTTAATAGAATTTTTGGTAGTTGCCTCAGGCGATAGCGCAGCCTGCTTCGTCGCGATCGCCTATTGCAGGGGGCCGTGCTGAAAAATACTGTGGCAGGCCGACTCAAGACCGCACCAACCATCACGCCGCATCTTGTCCAGCTGTGCCTTCACCACTCCCCATCATCAACCGGCGAGCGCGCGCATCCAAAAAATCGCCAGGGCCCTTTCAAACCATCGGCTCTCATCTAGAGAAACCACCAAATCCGTGTTGCACGCGATTTGCACGCCGCCCTAGTCCCCGGTACCGGTGCATAACGCGCCCAGTTGCCACATCGCATCCTTTTCCTTCAGTACTTGAACTTTCTTTGGAACTTCGAGTGTCCTTCCCGTGTGTCCAGCAACCCATCTAAGCCGCGTTTCCAACTTAAAGGTTGCGGTCCACGCCAAGGTTGTCCCACGCGCCATCTACGACGTGTCGCCAATTTCTCGACAACTATTATCAAAGGTTTTTCAACCATTGTCTTTCTACTTCGATTTCGACGCGTTCATTGTCGCCTCTATTTTATTGTTGCACCTTACTTTCGTTTTCGCGACACCCGTACACCACAAGCTGCGCGACGACTACCGACCGCCTGCACCTCCCACGACATGCAACACAGGTAGCCATATTTAAACAACCTAATCAATCGACACAACCGCCAAAGCGCCCCGTCATATAGGCATCATTCATCATGGCGTCGGTGCAGCAATCTCCCGCTGTCCAGCACCCTGGCGCGCCAATGCCTGCTGGCGTGACCAAGCAACAGGCGGAAGAAATTTTCAGGGTATGAGTTCACCAGATACTGTACTGATACTGATGGCTTTCGATTCTCGATGCTGATTTGTCCTGCAGAAACTTAAGCAGATGAAGGAGCAAGGTGTTCCGTCCACGGATCCTGAATATATCAAGGCTTCTCAGTTCTTGATGAGCTTTCAACAACAACATGCCATGCGACGAAACCAGCAGCAGTTCATGCAACAGCAGCAACAAAAGCAACAGATGCAAAACGCTTCTAATGGAGTGTCTGCTAATGGTGTAATGGCTGGCCGTTCTATGCAGCAAGGCTCGCCCCAAGCAACGCAACCCCCATCTAATCCACTTAGTGCTTCCGCGATGCCTAGTCAAACCGTCTCCACTCCGGCTTCTGCTGGCACATCCCCATCGACTACCTCGTCCTCGAACCACTTTACTCAGCAGCAGCTTGGTCTTCTTCGACAACAGATCCACGCGTTTAAGCTATTGGGGAAGAACGCTGGAGTCTCTCTGCAACTGCAACAAGCCATCTTCAACCAGCGCCAACGCAGACAAGCGCTTATTGCCGAGGCTGCCCAGGGAGCCCAAGCTGCGAAATCCAACCAAACCGATACCGAAGCCAGCAAAGATTCACAAAACGGACCTGAGGCAGCAACAGAAGATGAGAGCTCGGAGATCCCGAAAGCGCACACATTCAAGACTGTGAAGTCTCCGTATGGCACTAGCATGATTCGTTCTGATATCAAGTACTTTGACCATTCTCAGAGAAAGAATCGGTGGTTCATTCCTGGTGTATTTCCCACCGGTATTGACTTCGATCATATGCGATATGAACAAGAAGTTGTCGTTTCGAACAGAATGAGACAGCGATATGCTGAGTTGAAGAATCTGCCTGGTGACCTGGCTCATTGGGATTCCTCGAAAGAGAACTTGGAGGCTGATGATAGTCTCAAGCGAAAAGCAATTATTGAGATGAAGAGCATAGCTTTGTATGCTAAGCAACGTGCGCTTCGCGACAAGATCGGACGCCAGATGATGCATTATGATAATCTCGCAATGACCACTAACAGGTCCAACTACCGTCGGATGAAGAAGCAGAATGTTAGGGAGGCTCGCATTACGGAGAAGCTCGAGAAGCAGCAACGCGATGCTCGCGAGAACCGTGAGAAGAAGAAGCATACCGACTTCTTACGGGCGATCTACAATCACCGACAGGAAATTCAAGATTCGGCTTCCTCGCAGCGCACCAAGTCGCATAAGCTATCTCGTCTGATGTTTCACCAGCACTTCAACATCGAGAAAGAGGAGCAGAAGCGTATCGAGAGAACAGCCAAGCAGCGTCTGCAAGCTCTTAAGGCCAACGATGAAGAGGCATACCTCAAGCTTCTTGACCAGGCTAAGGATACCCGTATCACACATTTGCTTAAACAGACCGACGGCTTTTTGCATCAACTTGCATCATCCGTCAAGGCTCAACAACGCTTGGCCGCCGAGCGCTATGGCGATGCCGAGGATCAGATTGTGGAAGAGGCCAGTGACTACGACGAAGATGACGAGAATAACAAGAAGATCGACTACTACGCTGTGGCACATCGTGTTCGAGAAGAGGTTACCGAGCAAGCCAACATGCTTGTGGGTGGCAGGCTCAAGGAGTATCAAGTTAAGGGTCTCCAGTGGATGATTTCGCTATACAACAACAACCTCAACGGTATCTTGGCTGATGAGATGGGTCTTGGAAAGACTATTCAAACAATCAGTCTGATCACTTACCTGATCGAGCGAAAGCAGCAAGCTGGACCCTACCTTGTCATCGTACCTCTCAGTACTCTTACGAACTGGAACATGGAATTCGAACGTTGGGCGCCTTCCGTGAGTCGTATTGTCTACAAGGGACCCCCTAATACGAGGAAGTTGCAACAAGATAAGATTCGTCAAGGCGGATTCCAGGTCTTACTTACGACCTATGAATACGTTATCAAGGATCGCCCTATTCTTGGCAAGATCAAGTGGTTCCACATGATCATTGATGAAGGTCATCGAATGAAGAACTCGAATTCCAAATTGAGTTACACTATCCAGCAGTATTATCATACTCGCTTCCGACTCATTCTTACCGGTACACCTCTGCAAAACAACCTTTCCGAGTTGTGGGCCATGCTCAACTTTGTTCTGCCAAACATCTTCAAGTCTTCCACGACTTTTGATGAATGGTTCAATACTCCTTTCGCCAACACTGGTAGTCAGGATAAAATGGAGCTCACTGAAGAAGAGCAAATTCTGGTTATTAGGCGTCTTCACAAGGTTCTACGACCCTTCCTTCTCCGTCGTCTGAAGAAGGATGTCGAAAAGGATCTTCCCGACAAGACAGAGAAGGTCATCAAGTGTAAATTCTCTGCGCTCCAGTCTAAGCTATACAAACAGATGGTCACCCACAATAGGCTTGTCGTTAGCGACGGCAAGGGTGGCAAGACTGGTGCTCGTGGACTCAGCAACATGATTATGCAGCTGCGAAAGCTTTGCAACCATCCATTTGTGTTTGACATTGTGGAGAACGTTATGAACCCCCTCAGCATTAGCAACGATCTTTTGTGGCGAACATCAGGCAAGTTTGAGCTGCTTGACAGAATCTTGCCCAAGTACCAAGCAACTGGTCATCGAGTCTTGATGTTCTTCCAGATGACTGCAATCATGGATATCATGGAGGATTATTTGCGATACAAGCGGTTCGAGTATCTTCGATTGGATGGTACGACCAAATCCGACGAGCGTTCAGACTTGCTACGGGAATTCAATGCCCCCGATTCCAAATACTTTATGTTCTTGCTCTCTACTCGTGCTGGTGGTCTCGGTCTCAACTTGCAAACAGCCGACACTGTCATCATCTACGATTCCGATTGGAACCCCCATCAGGATTTGCAGGCCCAGGATCGTGCCCATCGTATTGGTCAGAAGAACGAAGTGCGAATTCTCAGACTTATCAGCTCCAACTCAGTCGAGGAAAAGATTCTTGAACGTGCACGTTTCAAGCTAGACATGGATGGCAAAGTTATTCAGGCTGGTCGTTTCGATAACAAATCTTCCGAAACTGATCGTGACGCTATGCTCCGTACGCTGCTGGAGACTGCTGAGATGACTGAGTCTGGCGAACAGGACGAGATGGAAGATGACGAACTGAACATGCTGTTGGCGCGTAGTGATGATGAAATCACTGTATTCCAAAAGCTCGACGAAGAAAGACAAAGGACTTCGCCTTATGGTACTGGACCAGGCACCAAACCTCGACTTATGGGTGAGGACGAGTTGCCAGACATCTACCTGAACGAAGAAAATCCCATCGAAGATGACGCTGAAGAAGTCGTGTTGGGTCGTGGTGCGCGTGAACGTACCAAAGTCAAGTACGACGATGGCCTCACTGAAGAGCAATGGCTTATGGCGGTGGATGACGACGATGACTCCCCTGAGGCAGCTGCAGCTCGCAAACAAGCGCGCAAGGACAGGCGTGAGGGCAAGGCAAGGAAATCAGGGGTGGATGATTCGCCTTCAGGCAGTAGAGCAAGCACCGAGGAGATCGAGATTGAGATTGAGACCCCCAAGAAGCGAGGACGCAAACCAGGCAGCAAAAACGAGAAACGCAAGGCTGAAGAAGTAAGCGACGAGCCACCTCCCAAGAAGCGACGTGGCCCACAAGGACGGCCCAGCAAGGTTAGTTTGGAGTCTAGGCTACCGCCTCATCAGCGAGAGGTGCTACAAAAGAGTCTTCGCAATCTATACGATTCTCTGATGACTATGGAAGTGGACGACATCGAACCTCCAGAGGACGATGAATCGGACCCCGGCAAGCGCCTCATTATTGGACCCTTCATCAAGCTACCTCCCAAGCGTGATTACGCCGACTACTACCTCATCATCCAGAATCCTATCTGCATGAACCAGATTCAAACCCGAATCAAGAAAGAGGAGTACACTTCGTTGAGCGGACTGCGAAAGGACATTGAGTTGATGATCCGCAACTGCCAAACTTACAATGAGGATGGAAGCATTCTGTATCAGGATGCTAAGGTCATGAACGTAAGTTACCGAACCTCTTTGCTTGCATATCTTTTTCGTATTTTGATTCTAACATTACGCAGGAATTCTTCAACTCCAAGTACCAAGAGGAACTGGCAGCACACCCCGAGCTACAAGAACTCGAAGAAGGGGCCAAGGATGGTTCAGTGGCGCCCTCCGGCAGTGGCGGTACACCTCAACCCAGCGGCACTCGTATCAAGTTGATTTCCAGTGGCGCAAAAGAAGCGAACGGCGGTAGCACGGCCGCACAGAGCGACGAGGAATGAAGGGCGTGCTTCATAACGGCGCACTCTTGAATTCGAGAAAGGGTCTCAAAACTTGCACCGCCGAGGAGGCGATTGTTTCATGATATATGCAATGGCGTTGGGCAGGACAGGTGTCAATAAGTAAACATTCGATCGAGGACAGAGGAAAGCGAAGGAAATTGGGATTCAATACCATACAAAGATGCATCATCCAAGGCGCTGCTCTTTGACAGGTTTGTCAGTATGCGGTTTTGGAGTGCGTCGAGCCTGCAAAGGGACGGCGAAGTAGCATTAAAGTGTTTCAATAAATTTAGTAGGATGTATTTAATAGAAGTTTGACATGCCGTCACTTTAGTTTCAGCACAATTGCACCGGCTCTAGGTGATGTTAATATGAGTATAAACTGCTGTGACTGTCTGGCGCAAAAGGATTGATAGTGTAGTGTAAGTGACTTCAAGTCAGGTGTCTTGTCTTGACTTTGATAGTTACTCAGCCTGGCTCGGTTTTAGCTATAGCAAAGCAAACCTAGACCTGTCCTTATTCGCCACGCATCTTAACACACAGACAAAGCATAGATCCTCAACGGCATCTGATTTCGGCTAGATCGTGTTGGATGGACAAGACTTGACCATGAAAAAGACTCTGCTTCTTTGTTTTATTCACGGCTTCAAGGTGTGTCCTTTTATCTTTCTCTCTCTCTCTCTCTCTCCTTGCCCCTCCCCCGCGTCGTCATAGCCAGCCCGGAGCTAATCATGTTGGACCTAGGGCGGCGAGGACACCTTTGGGATCGATTATAAGTTCACCAAAGACTTGCGTGATTTGGTGAGGGAGGCTTTGCCCAAGATCAATGTTGAGGTTGTCGTTTATCCCAAGTATGAGACTCGTGGAGATTTGGGCAATTGCGTAAGTCGCTTTCGCGACTGGTGTGTATCCCCCCTTCCTTTGATATTATGCAAGAGACATTAGCTAAGATTATTCTACTGCTTTTAGGCTGCAGAACAAAGTCATCGACATGGAGGTGGCTGCTGGCACACCGTCACCTACGATAGAGCCTTCGGTGCGCACTATTCTCATCGGCCATTCTATGGGCGGTATCGTGGCGGCTGAGATGCTCATCAGCTTGGCTTCCGAAAAGCCCATCTACACAGAAGACGGCATTCAGAAGTCAGAAACGCCAACCTTCAACTCCCTCATGTTTCCCTACATCCAGGGTGTTCTCGCCTTCGACACGCCTTACCTGGGTATCTCTCCTGGCGTGGTAGCCCACGGCGCCGAGGACCAGTACCAAACTGCCACGCAGGCCGCGAGCGCAATCTCGCAGCTGAGCGGGCTCGGAGCATCGCTCTGGGGCGCCAAACAAGCCGGCTCGCCGTCGACTACCCCCGCGCTTCCAAAGACAGCCGGCGCTCTACCGGCTCCTTCAGGCACTGGTGCTAACCCATGGCAGAAATGGGGCAAGATGGCCATGTACGCGGGCGCAGCTGGAGCTGTAGCAGCGGGCGGTGCAGCAGCGTGGATGAAGCGCGACCAACTCACCGAAGGCTGGTCCTGGGCATCGTCGCATCTTGAGTTCGTCGGGTGTCTTGCCAGGGGAGAAGAGCTGCGCAAACGAGTTGCATGTCTCCTGCAGCTGCGACAGGAACTCGATGTCGGGTTTGCGAACTTATACACAAGGCTTGGTAAGGCAGCGCCATCGAAGCAGATCAACGTCGTTGGGACGGTGCTAGGTCAAGACAGGACGTTCTGTAATCTTCCCAAGAAGCAGCCTGGAGGGGTGTGGAAAGAAGCCATCAACGACAAGGCGACTGACGAGGCGAGTGCACACATGAGTAAGTTAATCAGTCTGAGTGTTGGTCAATATCCTAATATACAACTTGCAGACATGTTTACTCCTAAGGAGAATCCTGGGTACAATAAGTTAACTCAGGATGCTACGGGGGTGATTTTCGAGTGGTTGCAGAACGATTGGTATGAGACGAGTGCTAAAGATCCGTTGTTATTAGAAGAGGCACCGCCGTCTGAGGATTTGCCTTCACCTGTGGGTGAGGATGCTGAGAAGACCGAGAAGGTTAACAAGGTCGAGGAGACTGAAAAGACTGAGGAACTTATTTAACCTATTTGTGGTTTTTTATATATAAATAGATTGTTCTATCCCTTACTCTATTACACTAAAGTGGTATTTTCTCCTATGAGACCAGCTAGCTAGATTTTACTTCTCCAGATCATTTATCTCAACAAACCATCATTCATACATTTATTCCACCTTTTTCTATTCCATCTGCAGCTTCTATTTATTGAGCCTTCTGGCCCTGGGTCTTGAGGTTGCGCATAACCTTGCGTCTCTGGCTCATCATGTGCGAGTACAAGACATAAGATCCTATCCAAAGTCAGTAATAAGTCCCTTGAACACAACACTCTTAAAAGCTTACCAGGAACATAGATAGCCAAGATTCCATACAGAGCCCACTTGTACATCTCGTTGATGTGGCCCGCAGGCTCAGTAGCGAGCCAGATGAGGGCGCATTCGCTGAAGATTCCAACAGGGTAGAGCACGAAAAAGGTGTTGTAGCGCAGCCATGTGAGGAACTTGGGCTGGAAACCGGACAGAGAGAGGGCGAAGAAGGAGTAGCGGATGATCTCGGTGACGGACCAGGCGATCAGCATGGACGAGTAGAAGGGCGAGAGGGCGAGGAAGGGGAAGACGTCGACGATGGCCCAGACGAGGAGGAAGCGCGAGGCGACTTGCATGAGAGTGGTAAAGAGGGGAGCGCGAACGACGCCTGCAGAAGAGATAGTTAGTATACAGCTTCTATTCCCTAGGAGACAAGAGATATCATACCGAGCAGCGAGTGCAGCACCTCCAAACCAGCCAAGGTCTGCGTCCACTTTGTATACTGGCCAGCATTAGGGTAGACATACTCAGGCCCATACAGGCCGAGCAGCAGGACGGTACGGCCGAGCACGACGGACCATTGGACAGCTGAGACGAAATTGTAGAAGATTAAATAGGCCTTGTTGGCGGTAGACGCCTGCTTCTTCTTCAGGGGCTGCTTAGCAGCGGCGTTGGCGGCGTCGGCCATTGTTGCGGGAGGTTGCGGAAGTAAAGACTAGGAGTTTGGAGAGTGGTTGGAGAGAGATTCAACTGAATAATGAGAGTTGGATGAAGGGGTTAAAGCTGTGTTTGAGTCTGGATATTCATGGTGGAGGATAGGCACTGGGGAGGCCATTCAGTATTGAATATGCAGGCTTCCCGATTGGGCTTAACGTCGGGTTGTCAGTTGGTTTTTGGTGGGGATAACTTAGAGGACTTGTTTAACTTGATCCTTCTATCTCGGCTTAATCACATGCTATAAGTTGGGATTGCCTACGTATAAACCAATTGATGTGTTTATTCTTATATTGATCTGTTAACTATGTGGTAGTTATGTGGTAATATTCACGATTGAGCTGTACACACGGACATGCCTCGTAATACCAGGCTCATGGCTACTGACCAGTCTCAACAAGTTGATGAGTTACGAGATGGTGTAGGACAAATTAGAGTCTGTCCTGTAAGAATCAACAGCGACGTAATTTTCGGACACAGTTATCAAACCGGTCAGACACATCAGTTCTATCCAATCAGCCAATACACGTTTAGGCCCTGCAATTCAACAATTTGCTTATCATTATCAAGCTTACGAAATGCACCCGAATTCTCTTGGTCTTGGTCTTGGTCTTGGTCTGATTTAGAACCAAGAACAACCCAATAACCACAGAATGAAAAACAACGAATGTCAGCTCAGTAGGTCGCAGTCAATCTCTGAACCAAGTAATCACCACTATTAATTCCCTCATATTTCTTATCCTTCTCAGTCTTAAACGTCCCCGGAATCGCCTCAATATGGCTCTTAAAGTTAGGGTTACAAAAGTATCTACACTCGTGTTAGTCTACATCTTTCAACATAATCTGATAAAACTCACGCAATGCTGTAGCGAGGCGGGTATGAATCAGCTTCTTTCTGCGGAGGCTCAACGACCCTGTGAATTGTGCTTTTAATCGTGTCGTTGCTCCATCTTGCGAGCAGATCGCCCGCGTTCACAACGACAGTGCCTTCGATGGGTGTTGCGTCGACGAATTGGCCTGTTGGGCTTCTGACTTGTAGTCCGCCACGGGCATCTTGGAAGAGGAGCGTGATTGAGCCGTAGTCCTAATAGCATGGTCAGCTACTTTATCGCATGCGATCGGCGTGACTTACACTATGAGCACCAGCTCTGACAGTCCCCGGGTTCATCTTGAAAACATCAGATTGCACAGACGGATAATGCAACAGTCGCAGCGTGTTATCTCCAACATCAACAAAAGGGTCAAAGAACTCATCATCAAGGCCCATCCCAACAGCAATAGCCTTCATAACCTCCACGTGAAGCTGCCGACACTGCTCAAAGAACCCAAGCGTATCCTTTCGAAACCCGACAAGATCGCCCGTTTCCTCAAGCCATCTATTTGGATGGCCCGGTTCGTCCTCACGGCCAATTTCAAGACTCTCTTTCAAATCCGGCAGCGCCTCACGCACTTTCTTCACGTCGTTGATGTCGACGAGCTGGCTGACCTTTTCGCGTCCAGGGGCAGAGTAGCCTCTGTTTGCCTCTGGAGTAGTCCAGACGACTTTCATCTTGTCCTCGAGGGGTTGCTTGAAGAAGCGCGCGGATAGATCGAAGGCATGTTTTAGGTCTTTGGGGGATATGGGATGGTTCTTGAGGTAGATGAAGCCAGCAGTTTTGAAGCCGTCAAGGATGGCGTTTGCAGTGTCGTTGCGCTCTGAGGGTGTTCCGTTGAGGAAGCGGGAGAAATCGATGAGCTTATAATCGGTGTTAGCTGAGGAGTTGCAGTCTATGCAAGAGTTACCTACAGGAATAGAGAGACCCTCTTTGCTCACAGCTAGATCTGAAGCCATATTGTCGTTAACACTAAGAGGGATAACACTTTATTTAGAGGTCAATATTCCCAAAGGAAAGTAAGCAGGTTATATAACGTTCAAAGGTCACATAATGGGGAGAAAGTCAGATACGCAAAACCTCGGCATTTACCAGATACATATATAGCCACAAACTCTCTTAACAGCCCGCTAACAGACAAGGCGACATATCACAGATTAGACAAGCACAGCTGAGGCTTACCCCGTCGTCCAACGGTCAACCCCTCAATTGATAAGGTATCACAAGGTTACGCAGTGATAACAAACAGCCATCCATGCGGGGTCAACTCCTCGTTGCTGCAAGTAAAGTTGCATTTTTGATGCGTCTTTCTCTCAACTTGGGTAAACAAACCTGTTGATCTGCAACGTTGCGGCTGGTCCCGTCCGATAGTCTATTGATATGACATGAGGGTGTCGTGTCCTTGTCCTTGTCCTTATCCTTATCCTACTTCTTTGTCCACCAAGTGTTTATGAGATACCATTGACAACCCTCAAACTTATACCATATTCGGCTTCTCCAACACTCACCCAAACACCATGTCGTCCTCTTCGTCTCGCGTGGTTGACATCCACACGCATATGTACCCTCCCTCTTACATCCGCATTCTAGAATCCCGCTCCAACATCCCTCTTGTTCGCAAGTTTCCCCAAGCTTCTGACCCCAGACTCATACTTCTCGAGGCCGAAGTCAAGGCCTTGGAGGAAGCGACACAAAATCCTGAAGCAAAACCACCTGGACGGCCCTTGACATCGCATTATGCGTCGCTTGCGCAGAAAGTGCACTTTATGGATACCCATAAGATTGACATATCTGTCATCTCCCTAGCGAACCCATGGTTAGACTTTTTGAGTCCTTCCGAGTCTGGCGATATAGCAGAGTCTGTTAATCAAGAGTTCTCACGTATGTGCGGGGAGCACCCAGGAAGACTCTTCTTCTTCGGCACACTTCCTCTAACGGCAGCTCTTGAAACCGTGCTCGCCTCTATAAAGCATCTTCAAACACTCAAGTACTGCCGGGGCGTCATTCTGGGCACCTCAGGGCTCGGCAAAGGCCTAGACGACCCTGATCTTCTACCCATCTTTGAGGCCCTTGCCCAGACAAATATGACCATTTTCCTGCACCCTCACTATGGTCTCCCAAATGACGTCTGGGGACCTCGAGCGAGCGCCGAATACGGCCATGTTCTCCCCTTAGCTCTTGGTTTCCCCATGGAGACGACAATTGCCGTGGCGAGGATGTACCTAGCAGGCGTCTTCGACAAAGTCCCAGACCTACGCATGATCCTCGCCCATAGCGGTGGAACCCTTCCTTTCCTTGCCGGCAGAATCGAAAGCTGCATCATGCATGACGGACAACTCCTCCGCGAAGGAAAGCTAGCCAAAGGCCGTCGAACAATCTGGGAAGTGCTGAGGGAGCAGATTTATCTCGACGCTGTTATCTACTCAGAGGTTGGCCTCAAAGCAGCCATCCAAGCCAGCGGTGCTGATAGGCTCATGTTTGGTACCGACCACCCCTTCTTCCCGCCTCTTACAAGCGATGAGCAGGGTGAATGGGAGAGTGTGAGCCTGAATGCAGAGGCCGTTGGTCGTGCAGTTGGGGAAGATACAGGGGACTTCAGAAATGTCATGGGAATGAACGCCGTCAAGATATTGCGACTTGATAGCGAGTCATGATTCTAAAGGCTTGGTATTAGCTCAAGATAAAAACGCCTTCCAGACGTATAGACAATGCTACCGACCTAACTCCATATCCTTTTGTTTTTTCCGTAAAATCTTCCACATCATGAAACAGACGCCTGTTCCGCAAACCGCACTTCAGCCTGGTGTATTCTTGTTTTTGCTTGCAGCAGGCCTTGCTCCGCTTGCTGATAATCTTCCGGAGTAGCCTCTTTGTTTTGTTGTAGATTCCTGACTTCCTGGACCGCATGCAACTTGTCGCAAACCAGCTCCCAGTAGAGCTTTTGTTCTGTGCCAAAATCCACCGAGTAGTCGCCCGGTACGTTCATGACGCCGTTGAGAGGCCCAGGTGCTGGTTTGCCTTCGGGAACAGGAGCTTCTGCTGCCTTCCGTGACTTGCGCAGGAACTTCTCCCTCGCCTCATCCTGTTTCTTTTTCTCCTTCTTTTCTTTCAGACGTCGTTTCGCTTCGGCAAGGTCTTCGACTTCCTGCGCAGCAGCAGCTTGCCGCCTTTCCTCCTCCTCGCGCATGCGCTTCTGTTCGATCAACCGAGCCCTTTCCTTGTCCATCTCGTCCTTCTCCCGCTGCTCCTTCTCCTCCTTCTGGAACTTCCAAGCATTCTCGCGCGCTTCGAGATCGTCGACGAAAGCCTTGCGCTGCTTATCCATAGTCTCGCGCTCTTGTTTTCTTAGCAGCGCAGCCTTGATGAGCCCATCGTAGGCGCCGCGCGCCCCAGGATCGGACAGGATGTCGCGGGCGCGCTCGAACTTTTGCCATATTTCCGGGTCGAATTTGTCGCCTGCTTTGTCGGGATGGTACTTCAGGGAGCGTTTTCGCCAGGCGCGGTGAATTTCTTCCTTGGGTGTGAGGGCATCGACGCCGAGAAGATCGTAAAGATCTTCATCTTTTGAGGCGTATTCCTGCGCATATTGCAGCAGGTCAGCGGCTTTTGATTCGGACATGTTGAGAACCGTAGGTGGTAGTTTGCTGGCGTACGGTTGGTTGCAAGTGGAAGCAAAGAAGTCAAGATTATAGGTTGCGGTTGGCGAAAGCACTGAGCTTCTTGTCGCATCACGACCGCACGTGACCAGCGGCAATAAAGCTCCAGATAACTCTTTCGACACAGGAACTCTATGACAAATATGGAAATACTATTGGACATAATAAAGGAACTGTCAAAGCTTATGTCGTATCTACTCGGGCTAGCACTGCGGCTTTCCTTCACCTCAGTGATGATCAGAAGGAGTTGAGGATAATATGCAACCATATACTAAAGAACTAATCTAATAGCTACCAATAGCTTTGGGTAACCGATATAAGCTTAGAACGACTTAAAATAACAATTAAACTATCAATAGTAGTAAGACAATGGCTAAATAAAACATATTTTTTGGCAGTAGTAGAATTATATGTATCCATATAGAGTTCTTGCGACTTACTGAGGGCTTTGAAGGCCGCCGGAGGAGCCAGATCATTATGCGAAACCCAAATTATACCCAACGACAACGATAAAAGGATCATAATCAACATTTTGTAAGATCTTCGTCTAATAATGATTACTAAATTAATGTATGTTTTCCTGCAATATGAAGAGTCTATGTTTCAGCTCTTGAACCAGCTCACCTTCAAATTACGACCAACACCAAACCCCAACCACCAAGCACTTCATTCCATCGTATCCGCAAAATGGTAGACATTTGGCGACCCAGCCGACAAGTTAAGCAAGAATCGCTCATAAGGTCCCAGTGGCTCCTCAACCATAACTCTTTGCCTCTTATCCCCAGGACCATCAACCTCACTACCCACGTATTCCCAAATCCATCTGCCTTTGCTCCAGTCATTAGGATGGCCTATGCTATCTTTTCCACCCTCTGGGCACCAGCCAGGATGGAACGGCACGGGGTCGTTGTATTTCTCCCGTGTTCGCTTCAGTTTCCAGTTGCTGGTCAAGGCCGGACAGTCCCAGACGTGCTCATCGTCCAGACTGAGACCTTTGCACGCGAGTCGAATCCGTACCGAGCTGTGTATACGCTCATTGGTGTCAAGGAGAAATCGTGACTTATCACATTTTGATTTGCGGTCTGTTGGTCTGTATAGGCCTGGTGTACGGACCGTCTGGCCGGAGAGTTTGTAGAGAAGCCCTGGAGCTTTACTTATAGCCCCGAGTCCCCAGGGTCGGAAAGGGCGGTTGTTCTCGTAGATTGGGTTTATTGCCCATTGGCGCAATTTCTTCTCCTTGTTCTTTTTTCTCGATTTGATGCTTAGTTTCGAGGGGACTTTGTGGTAAAAGGTCAAGTTTTGGAAGAAGCATCGCTCAAGAGAAGGTAAGTCGAATTCAATACCGATGGAAGCGAGTTGGTCCATCATCCCTTTGCAAGTCAGTACGTTCTAGGTTATGTAGTAAATACTGTCGTGAAATCGGTCGAAACTCACAGGCAAGTGTAATGTTGGCCATTCCTTGGTCCTCCCATCCACCACCACAATTCCCATGGTTACCAGGGAACCAGACCTGCCTCAGATCTGTCGTATATCTGTTCTCGGGAAGTCTCTCCCAAACTGCTGGTGTAAAAGGCGGACGTGTTTCATCCAGCGCCAGCGCCTGGAAAGCATGCTCTATCCTATCTGACAAGTTTGTGTCATGCCACTTGAACGTACAAAGCTGGTTAGCAACTCGATCTCTTTGATACAGAAAAGGGGAGACTTATTCATCGTTGTCGGCACGAATTCCTAGTTTGTCCAACCACGCAATCCGAGGAATTCCAAGACTGCCCACGGTATCCCACACGCCTACCGCTTTAATCGTGATGATATCGCCTTGTCCTTGTTCGCGTCTCACGCGAGTAAAGCCAAGCTGCTCCAAGCGAGCTCTGTACTCTTCGGCGGCATTCTTTCCTTTGGGCTTATCAGGAAACGGGATATTTGGGAACGGATCGTCATAGTCGTCATCCATCCAGTGCTGCATATCCTTGAAGATAGGATAGAAGAACTCAACGCCCTCGCGGGTAAGAAGACCCAAAGCACCGATCATACCAGCCACGGAACGGACTGTAAAGGCGCCTCTTGAGAAGCCAACGAGAATGATTTCATCGCCATCCATATAGTTGGCGCATAGGAAAGAATAAGTTTCACGCATCCGCTATCAGAAAGGTCAGCCAAGTGAACAACAACCATCTTATTCATCCCCCGTCTTAAACAAACCTCTGCAAGACCCTGACCAAAAGCGCCACCAGTGATGCTGTCGAGCACATTACTGCCCGTCCCAACGCCTGACTCGTAGTTGACAACCTGAAGTTTACCATCACTGCATCTCTTCTCAAAGCAGCGGGAAATACGGGTAACATTGGATGGTATTTGGAGACCGCCCTCTTTTCTTAGCAGCCCAGGCTCTTCGTAGCCATTGTCGCTATCCATCCACGTGCCATCACAGCAGGCGATCAACCGTTTGATTGTCTTGGGGGCGTTTTCTGAACTCATCGTATAGAGATTAAGGGTTTGAAGGTTGAGTGCGAACGCCTAGTAGGGGTGAGAAATGATATTCGCGATGCCAAGGTTATCATGTAGCCGGAGTTCAATAATGGCAGCCTAGTAAACCATTATGGGGATTCAAAAGAAATATTAGACAATAGAGAGGCAAATCAACGCTAAAGATCACAAATGCATCTCAGAGGCGCCGAATGTCAGCTCGCAAAGACTTTGCCATCTTTAAGATAAATTAAGCGACAAGCCAAGACTATCCCCTGGCCTCAACGACAGGGCTGAGGCTTGCGAGATTACACCACTTTCAACACGACGATCCAAGGCTCAATCACAGCGTTCACGGTCTGTAATTCTCCTTCTACGATAGTCAATTGGATAGAAGAGACGTAAAGATTAATAAATTTGCCTTCGGAGCCCGCGAATGATGGCGTCGACCTCAGCCCCGTGTTACAAAAGCTCCTACAGGCCTGTTGCTTACTGCCTGCATAGGCGAGAATAGTATGGAGTGGGTTGAAATAACATCTCCACACAGGTACAGTATATAAGTATGGTAAGGGAAATGGTAGGACAACATTGCCGAAGACGTAAAAAAATTTAAAAATAAAAAATAAAATAAAAACTTGAAAGTATGGAGTGGTTTGTGTTAATCTAGGATGATCTATTAGGATTGTCATTTAATCCACCTGTGCGACTAACCCTTTGCTGCCTTTGACAGATTCTCTGGTATTTCCATGTATGTCAGACACAGTCAAGCTTAATGTCCATTGCTCACGGCAAGCCTTCTAAGTGGCTGATATAGCCTAGATCCTTGCTCCCGTTGGTCAGCAATTCGAGATATTCGTTCAGCTTCAACTCTATTCGGAATATCGTCAGCATAGCCACAGTAACTCCGAACGAGAAAATAAGCTGCATGCTCCAAGGCGGCGACCTTCCAGTTCGAGAATTCAAGGTAAATGCGAACGGGCTGTGCTGGCTTGCGCCATGCCTACAACTTGTGAAAGTCAAACAAATGTCCCAAGGTTACATACACTCTAGGTTGAAGGTGCCTAGCCAGCCAGCCCGTAAAAAATACTCCGTTAAGGGCTTAATGCCTGTGTTTTCCAACAACAGTGATATGAGGCGATTGTAATACCAGGCTATTTAGCCTTGCTGCTGTGAGACTATGGGCATACTACCAGATCCTGAGTGTTACACCTTTCAAAGCAGTTATTGCCTCGACTCGCAGAGCGTCAATTCAGAGTTACAGGAGGTTTCAATGGTAACGTAGCTCTAATATGCATGTAGTCAGAAGTTTGGGTATTTTCGGATATCTTCTTCTTATCCGAGGCATGTTAATACATATCTTACAACATATTCATAACTGCCGCTCTCATCGATGGTTCTCAGCATCCAAGCCTTTCCTCAACCAATCCGGCACAAAAGCCTTGACTTTGACTCTATTCCGACTCTCCTCCTCACCCCAATCCAGAACAAACTCATCCTCGGGGTTGAACGCCCCGGACGCCGCATCCCCCGGCAGCGTTATGTCGGTCATGATCTCCAGGCGACACAGCCCAAGTCCAATGTTGCCCACCCCTTTAAGCCACTTGCCTGCGCTGCGGCCGCGCTTCTCGAAGCGCCCGATGCTTGTGTCCCGGGGTATCATGTCCGCCGTTACGCTCTCGAGAGAAGAAGCTGCACCATCTGCGTGATACTGCAGTGTTGTTGGCGGCGCGTGCTCCTTTTCATAGACTACGCAGGGCAGAATGCGCTTGCGGACGACGCCGCGATGTCTGGTGCGGATTGTAAGTTCCTGGCCAACGTAGCAGCCTTTGTAGTAATCAATACCATTCATGATATCCATGTTTGTTTCCTGCGGAAGAGCTTGCTCGCGAGATATTTCGTCTTGTCCTTCAGGTATACCATTAAGATACCGCCTTATTGTGTAAGCATCTTCGGTACTCTGCTCGATATCGATCTGGGGAGCCTTTTGGTCCAGTTGCAAGACCCGATATCCCAAGCCAGGCGCTCGTGGGTCCTGAAGGGCTACATTTGTCGACTTGACGATTGAGTTCCAGTCGAAAGTATTAGAGTCATCCCAAGCATGCCAAACGGTCGCTTCATCTTGTCCCAATAAGCGCACTGTTAGTTTTGCTCTAAGCTTGTAACGTTTGATATGCTTCGCCAACGTCTGCGCGTGCTCCGTATCGACCTCAATCAGATACCCTGGCTCCTCAGCCGAAGCTCCCGAAGCATTATGATTGGGATAGACGAAGACATCGTAGAGCACTCTGCCAGTCGCAGTCAAGAAAGCAGCATAAAACCCATCATTCCTCGGTGTTCCATCCTTGGAGGTCACGTTGGCCGTCACAATCCCCTGCAGAAACTTGGCCGCATCGGGTCCGGCAATGGCTATGAGTCGTCGTGAGGTCAACGAGGTGAGTCCCGAGGCGGGCGGCGCAGGAGGACAGAGCGAAGTCGCAAATTGGCGCTGTTGAGGCCGGAAGCTGCGGCATATGAAGCCCGAAGAAAGATCGTGAGCAAGGGCTCGCCTCGGGATAAGTCGCATTGTGGTGAGCGCGCGGGTTTTATTATTGAGCGCAACTTGTTATACGCTGGTGACCGTTGAATTGATTTGCGAAAACTGACACAATGACGTACCGAAAGATGATGGCCCGTGCGTTCCAGTCTTGAATTCTATCGCGGACTTCGGACTTCCGCCATTCCCACTCCACGACCCGAAAGGATCAACAACATAAATGGATCGGCATTCTGATCACCAAAACTCCGAAGCTTATTAGGCGGAGGAATGGTTACTGCTTACTCCTAGTTATTTCCGGGCTTAGCCCGTGATAGGCCTCGGATCACCAGGCTATGTAGTGAGTGGACAATGAGTGTGTTATAGACACCACAACCAATATCGCGTTTAGAGTGGTCAGCGTCAGCAAATAAAAGTATAGAGTTGTCATTATTCAGTCTATTCTGACCATAGGAGTATTAGATCTAGACAAGATCAGCGCATGAAACAGCCAAGAGATAATGCTTAGACGATACTCCACATTATAGCACGAGTGCTGCTTGATAACAAAGAGGAGAAAGATAACCCGCTAACCAGTACATACATAGGTCTTATCCTAAGCCCGCCGTCTTATCACTGAGTTGTGTGCGCCGAGGTCAGCAGCTCACCCTTAGGGATTATCACTGTGAAGGACCTTGAGAATAATGTGTGCAACAGTGCTCAGCAGACCCCCGTCTACTCAGCGTTACGAACTACAACATCAACGGCACCGTGAACTAAGAAAAGGCTTATCAACAATTCTGCTGCTGATAGTAAGACATCTCTCTCTCTACCGAGGCCATCGGTCACACAGGCCTCTTTCCCCAGACTCATCTTCAACTCCCCCCCACGAGTCGCACCCCAGTAGCAAGCAAGCCAATGAGAAGCACCAGACGAGGTGGCCTGTGTGCGTGTTCCTGTTCCTGGTGTCCGATTTCCGGGCCGGGTTTGCTCGGAAGGGGTTGCGGAACAATGTGGGGTATTTTCAGGTCCTGTGACCGACCAAGGCCGGCCGATGCAATGCCGGGGTCCCGTAATTCCCCCTTGTGCCGATTCTATCGATAAGGGGGCGGATTTCAATGGAGAACGGCTTGCGCAATATGGAGAAGTTACAGAGTTGATACAGAGAACACGCAACATAGCCCCATGAAAATACAACACGGGTAATAAGGCATTATATTATATTTACTCCGTAGTCCTAGGCTTGCGCGTATGTTACGAGTCCTCCTCTTTCATACGTTCGATCCTCACATCAGCATACTATACAAAGGGGTATACGCGTATGCGTAGTCAAGCGATAACAACGAACAGGGGGGTATATGGCCTTATCAATCTCATGATCCGAGATCACCTAGCCAAACCCCAGTTCTCCCCCAACCCCTTCCAAGAGATCTACTTTTAGCTCAACGGGCATATGCTTCCGAACACGACAAACAGCACTCCTCTTTCAGCAAAAAAGACATTGTTATTGTTGAGAAACCGTGCATGATAATCGCTTAAACATGAAGCGGATGGTCTCTCCTTTACCGCCTCTATCAAGACATCTAAGGGGGGGGACTAGCTGGGGTGAGGCTCGTTTGCCCACCTGGGCTCACCTACATACAGGCTACTGGGTCGCAGGTGCATAGTTAACGAGCTACTGAACGTTTGCGTTCTGTGCACGCTGGCTGTTTCGCTGGCTTGCAGGCTGCCAGGTCAGCCATCGGTGAGCGACCCAGAAGCGGTCAGTTCAGCTTTACGGGATACGCCCTGTGCCCTTGCATGGTGAATGGCATGTACCTGAGATTACGGGGGCCCGGAAGGCCTGTAGGCTGTAGCTAAAAAAGAGCCAAGATGGCAATAAGAAACTCTTAGTGGATGAACGGCTTGGAGCGGCCGGGAGACGTGTTCATGGTTTCCAGGGAACAAAAGAAAAGAAAAGAAAAGAAAATTCACATCCCTTCTTTAATTCAGGTCCCGCTTCATCGTGATGCTTCTCGCAGAAGCATCCATATTGGGCACGCTGTCTCTGCCTAAACAATGGAGCCTCTGACAATTCAATTCCAGTGCCGACCCGTCAGAATGGAAAGTTTGTACATAAGAAAGTGAAGGGGGTGCAAAGCGGAGTCAAGTCATGATGAATGCCAGGCGAAATTTTTGTTACATGGCCCTATCCTGGTTTTTTCACGACTGTTGTCGTCCAAGTTTGAGTTTTTTCAGCCTCTTCAAAGAAGAAACTGTGGAACTTTGAAAATCTTTAGATCCATGGCCCCATCGCCGGACTCGATGGGTGGAGAAGAGAAGAAAGAAAGAAAAAAAATTAGTCAGAAAAGAAGCCGCGAAATGCAAAGATTGGGCATTGGATGACTCCCCCAGGGATGTTCTGATGTTTCTTTTTGCCAAGCCCACTGGCCAACTCTTTTTTGTGGTCAAGGGCGTGAGAGAAAGGGCGGACAGATTGAATTGCTTGTGCGGATTCGCCGTCTGTAAATCACATTGCCATTTTCTTTTTTTTGCTATCATAATCTTAGCCATGGCCATGCTTTTGCGCCCTGGCGTTGACGTTGACGACGCCCAGCCATCGGGGCTTACCAAGCTCCGAAACTACGCTGGATAGATTTATGTTATGATTGTCATGATGGATGTCAAAAACGTGCCTTTCTTGCCGCTGACAGAAACGCACATGTTCTGAGCAAGAATGAAAAAAAGAACTGGCTTGTGTTCTTCGCTGACAAAACGACAAAATGACAAAACAGCAAAAAGACCACCAAACTCCGACCGTTAAAGCACGCCCCCCGAATGTGTACGGTACTCGAGTCGTGATTGGGTCATGTCTACACCGTGATGGGTGGGACGTCAAGGGCGGGCCTCGCTGATGAATCATTCACCAACAGATCGAAGAAAAAAGAGAGAAAGGAAAGGGGGTGTGGAAATTGCAGGGGGTTGGTGTAGAAGCAGAGCGCCAAGATTTCCGCACCGCTTCTTACGCCCTTGACTCCGAGCCTCACGGGCGCCGCCTGTTGGTCCAGAGACTCCGATCGGCCACGCCTCAAGCCCGATCCCGATATCACGAATTTTTGGCCGTTGATAAGGAATCGGCCGGCAAGATCGTCGTACACGCCGGCTACACTGAGATAGCCGGCTACTGACCGAGGCATATGATTATGATTCACAAGATGCAATGAGAAGAAAGAATGATATGATGGTTTTTGAATGTTTTGTTATTTGTTTTTCAGGCTCCTATTGAGCCTTTTTTGGTGAGCTATCTACTTTGATCGGGGGATGCCTGTCAAAGGCTGCCACTCAACCCATGTTGGGAGCGGCACCCAATCGTACTGTTATCCAGTTCCCATATCCTGATAATATAGTTCCGTCCTTGTTTCTTCGTAGAGTGGTGAGAGAAATCCTTCTTTGTTGTAGTAACACAATGAAAATCCGTAATAGTCGTATCCTTTGTAAGACGATAAGAAAATGTAAATGCTTTTTGATGTATCCAAAATCCCGTGTGGTATCCCTTTGTATAATGAAACGCCATGCAATGCCGCCCATCGCTGAAACAAGTCGCTAATAAAAATCACAATTCATTCAAGAGTTTGAGAGAGTCCTGCTTAGTAGACCGAGATGGCCGACACCAGCCTCGCGGGGTTTCGGGCTGGCAGGTAATACTCTTCAGCGTAGAGTGAGTTGGATTCTTGTTGTTGTGACTGTTCCTTGACGTCCTTCTCGTCAAAGGCGAGGATGGACTGAGGGGGCGATGGTGGCATTGAGTCGTCGTCGGATGAATCTGAGTCGTGGTCGACAAGCTCAGGAGGAGAGTTGGAGTGAGATGGTGTTCGGACAAGCTCGAGCTGGGCGTAGTCCTCCTCGAGGTCGTCCTCCATATCGTCTTCGAGTTCGATGTGAGTGATTCGGGGGCTCATGGCCTTGGCAGGAAGAGAGGAAGTGTTGATCATCTCAACATCCTCATCTTCAGAATCGTAGTCGTCGGAGGCTGAAGAGTCGGAGTCGTAGTCCTCCTCGTCCTCCTCCTCGACAACGTTGTCGGCCCATTGGACTCGTCGCTCAGCCTGGGGTGTGGTAGCTCCTCGGACGGACTGGTTGAACCATCGCTCCTGTTCTCGCTCGGCGTCGGCAAGCTCAAGCATCAAAGAGTCGAGGAGGTTGGCGTGTCCGACAAGCAGGCGGAGGTCGTGATCGGACTGGGCAGCCTCGCGGGAGAGCTTGGCCCGAGCCTTGTGGGCGAGGTAGTAAGTTTGTGTGATAGACATGTTCTTCTTGAGAGTTGACTGGCGGAGGGAAGAAGTCTTGGTGGCAGTTGGCCTTTGAGTGGAAGTGGATGTTGTTGTGGTCGACATGTTGAAGAAAGGATCCAGACTGGTAGGGGTCTTTGTCCTATGTATATGTATATTGTCGGTTAATGCTGTGAGTCAAGGCAGCAGATCCCGATTGCGGCAGGCTTGAATTAGCGGCAGGGATAGTCGGTGGTGACAATGACTTGTGTAATTGTGTGATAAGAGACTAAAAGTCAATGTAGCAGATAAAAGCTAAGATGTGAAAGAAGCTTTGATTGTTTGCTTGAGGAGTTGGTTGTTATTGTATTATCTGATCGAAGCTGTTTTGGAAGTGAAGAATCAAATCTTGGAACGGGGGGGATCCGAATCTTTTAACTCGAGTTGATCCATTACGGACTTTTCGTGTTGTCTTACGCTCACCGGGTGTGCCATGGGATTATGGGTTATGCCCGACACGCCGCTACTGACTAGGCGGACTTTGCGCACGCGGACCCGAGGAGTGCGAGAAATGTCCATAACGACGAGAAGGGGGGTGTGCGTGTGTGTGTGAGTGGCTTAGTGATGGAAAATGACAGGGGCTTGATGGGTGTGTGCGAGCGGATGACTCTTAGAGACCGCGAAGCCGCGAAAGCTTAGAGATGCAGCGAATTTGTCTTCCAGGGGGGGGTTAGGTAAGGGACCCGCCCAAAAGGCTCTAACGGCATGTCGATTTACACATGGCCCCTGGACACTGAACACTGGACACGTCTTTTTCGGCAGCGGTAGCGAAACATTCCCGTGGCCGCGGCCCCGAAAAAGAGGTGAGAGGTTGCGGCGGACACGGAAGGAGGCCCATGTCAATTGTCCGGGTTGGGTACCTTTCTTTCAGGCCGCAAACACGGGGTCAGTGCATGTATCTCTGGCTAGATCTGTACCTGAACGGGGCTCACGGAACTTTGCTTTGCCCTGGGTTCTTCCATGTTTAACTGCTGTTGCTGTCGCTGTCGCAGTTGCAGTTGCAGTTGCAGTTGTCGTAGTGACTGCCCGGGCATTCCATCTCCCAATAGGTACCTGACCAGCTCTTCAGCGTCAACAATTAGGTTCCTCCCCTCAAACGGCTTCTACCAGTCAATTCAATAACGCAATTTCTCTAGTTTCTCATCTCAGCATCAACTCAAATCAACAAATGTTGCGCTGTACAATAAGCAAAGCGCACGCATCAATTCGCAATCTCGCACAGGGCTGGCGTACTACGTAGATGAGATGATTCATAATCTCAGCCTGGGTTTCAAGGTCAGTCAGCGAGATGCGTGCTTGATTAGAAACCTGGTGCCTTAGCGTTGCCCTTGTCCAGCCTACCAGCGTCCATCGTTAATCTGTCCATGTCCGCTTAGCTCCGCCCATGGAAGAACGACAAATCAAATCCGAGCGTGGCCGGGGATTTCCAAGCCCGCAAGCTCGCTCTTTTAGAAAGCATCCATGGTTTCTAATAGGGCAGCGGGTGCTGTATTTCTCAGCAGCAGCAGCAACGAACCTTAATTTTCAGTTACGCCCTGTCGGTGTTCCGACCAGAGTTGATCCCGACAGAGCAGCGATCACTGTGACTCTTTCTGATGCCGTGAATGATTTGATTTTCCTAGTTGGGATAAGGTAGAGCTCAAGGTGTGACTCTTTTTCTAATACTGGCTCAGCAACACCACACGGAGGGAGGTTGATTATCTCCATCTCCACGCATCCCTTAACTCCTCTAATCCAAGACATTGCCCTGCATCCCGTGGCATCCACCCCCAAAGACCTTGTTGAGCTCCCGTCACGATGACAATAAGGATGACCCATTCACTATTATCAAGTCCTCCCTCCACAAAGGTTCACAAATTAGTTGCTACTGCTGCTTCACTAATTTCTGAGGACCCCGACACCTACGTTAGAACGGTAAGCACATCTCATCGCTTAACCATAACGCTTATCAATAACATAGCCAAACTCCACCACTGAAGAATGGCGCTTGTCCACCAAAGCCAAAACTCGTGATGCACCCTTTCCCTTTATTCTTCGCCCTCAAGGTAGGGCAGCTAGCAGTTTCACACCGTGCGGTCGATTAATTACTCCGCATTGCGCATCCCGCTTTCGCATCGTGTACCCTGAGGCCCAACTCAGCCCCCATTCGCTTGTCATCGCAGCAACGAGCAAGCTAACCTAAAAGTAAGCGGTAAAGGGAAAATGGCAGGCCAACCTTGCAAAAAGGGGCATTGTAACGGAAGGTTATTCCAAAACCCAAGCGAGAACGAGGGATTGATAGTGTCCAGTGTCCACACCAGTTACAGCTCACAGCCCATAGCTCGCAGCCCAGGGCCACGTCTTTTGACCACGCATCAAATCAATCAATCAGTCGCATCGACTACCTATTGTAGGGCTGAGCTCGAGTCGGCCGCCATCCATAATCCATGCATGTCGGGTTTGGAGTTAAACACCGAAATACGTTGTATACGAGCCAATAAGAGCTGACAGCTCGCCAATCGTCATCATCATGGTCCTCAGCCTTAACGATAACGAGCTTGTCTATCGCGTAAGCCAGCTTCCGTTTGTTTATTACAGGTTACAGCCCAGCTGGTAAGCTTCCCTAGTGCTGTAGCCTGTAGGTAATTCGTCAACCTAATTCCGCTTGCGTCGTTTCAGGAATCATGTTGCGATTGCGTTGCTGGGACATTTGTCTAATACGATTGCCTATTCTCAGTAATTAGGCATCTCTCATTGTTAGTTTCCAGGCATGCAATCGAAGCATCCCTTACTATCTCCATTCTCACCCCCTGTGTTACACGCGTAACATTTCTCATGTAAACTCAACAAACGTCTTTCACCAGATCCGAATACCCGCGAGGGAGTCAATATTCGCTCAATCAAGTCTCCAAACCCTCTTCCATTGCGGCCGACTCGGCTACACGGCCTGTCAATCGGTCCAAGATGATGCCGACTTTTGAGCCTCTTGAGCAAAAGCCACGTTATTGCCGGGACAGTCCATGGGCTGTATTGATCCATTGCCGAACTCACCGATTTCCCACCGTGACTGTCCGCCGGTCCAAAGACGGGATTGACAAACGAGTCACTACAAACTCCGCTTTTTTCTAGAAATATTTTTCGTTCTTTTTTTTTCGCTTCCATTTCCCAGAGAAGGCTCCACGATGGGTCGTACGGTACCTCGCTAATCAGAACGGCCAGCTCGGCGGTACTCGAACCGATACCATGAGAATGGGTCTTTCATGGCTTGTAAGTCGTCGGGCATTTCCTTGGACGACATGTCGTTCATTGGTTGCGGACTTTGTTCGATTTGTGTTCTACTGGAACTTCCAGCCATGGATGCAATGCACGATGATTGAGTAACAGCTCTATACGACGAATCTCGGCTTCGGCCGATGGAAGCTGCATCTTCTCTGCATGTGAATCCTTGTCTAGATGATTTGAAGTATTTTGACTCATCAAGCCACAGAATGTATCGTAACGCATGCTCGAAGGGGTTTAATACAAGCTAAACTCCGCGGAGGGTAATACAAACTCCAGGGGGATGTGACACAACTGCCACAAGATGCAACAATTGCTGTAAATAACACAAGGCGCAGACCGTGCGAACCATTGACCGCTGGTCTGGTTAAGGTTGCCAGCGACGCAGTCAGCGTCTCAGCATTAGAAATGGCGGAGATTGGCGAATGTTGGGATGGAGTCTTGGGTCTATCTTCATCCTTATTCCTCACCTCTATTTCAACAAGGCCGTTTACTGGCGCCTGCTACAAATTACAGGCACCCGTTTAGACTCAGACTCAAGCTCAGTCAGGAACAGGTCGGTGTTAACATGAATTTTGGCGTTGCCGGATTTGGCCTGTTTAGCGGATGGTCCCTTAAATCTGCTTTGTCAGTCGCGTTCTTAAGTCTCCTTCTCGGCCGAAGGAGGCCCCGCAGGTGTGTCGTTATCACTGCGGGTCTCGCAAATCTGTCTATGTTTGATTCCTAATCTGATCAAGAATTTGTGCTGAATGAGCATCTTCTGCGAGATACCATACAACTCCATTGCTTTCTGCCCTGTTAAACATGGTTTTATCATGAAATAATGACCCAAACTCCAAAAGCAAAATTTCAAACCATTTTTAAATTACAGTACTGAAATTACACTCTTGCACATAGTATATGTCCGCAACTGAAGAGGCTTCTTGTCCTTGTGACTAAATCCTCCTGGCGGACATTTTCGCTTTCGGACCCACGAAGCATGCCGACCCGAGCTGTTCCCACACACCCAATGGATCAGCGGGAGAAGCACAGCACAAGCCACAAGAGTCACGACAATCACCGTACATCACGGAGTCCATAATGGCCGATCTGCCGCGAACATGGGGAAGCGAGGCAGGGAACCTCCAACTCCTTATCTCAAAAAAGTGCTTATATCCTAGAACCGAAGGATCCGTCCCTGTCGTGGTGTTTTTGGATAAAGCCCGCAAATTCCGTTTTGTTGACGTCGTTGATGCTGTGATTTAATGGCGTCTTGTCGCTCAGTTTCATCTTCAACAAGATGTGACTGGAAGCATATTTTACGGTCCTCACCCAAAACTCAACTCGATCTAATCGGATCTGTATCCAGTTATTTTAGGTCCATGACGTGAATGCTCGAGCCGAATCGCCCGCATTGTTCAGAATTATAAACAATCTTTGAAGCATCGGTGCTCTCGTGTCAGGCACAACGCCACAATCTACGTCGTCAGCGACAATGCCACGCGCTGTCCTTTGCCTGGGCTGGAAAGAGATCAGCTATCGATCACATACCTCGCCTCAAAGCGCAGTAATCGCGTGAGGCAATTCAATTCGACCACTTCGCCATCTGGCTTGGCTTCCGTCTTGATCTACGTCACTTCAGGGTATGCATTGATCGATGAATTTTCCGATCCAAACTTTTAGTTAGTCAACTGGATCTTTTTTTACAGATCGGTAAAGTAGCCGTCATGACGCAGCTGGGCGGCTCCGCATGAAACACGCTCTGTGGAAAGAAGAAAAAAGCTTGAACGATTCATTGAATGGTGTTTCGCAGTTTTCCAAAACTCCGGGTTGAGGCGTCAGCGAATGGGGTCACCTGGCAATATCGGATATGCAGCATGGGAGCGACATCGGCTCTGTTTAGAGCCATTCCCGAAGCATTGGTAGCCTCAAATATGACCGCAGAGATCTACGCCTGGGGTGAGACGCAGTTGATTACTGTGCTTAGCTGAGATCCAACACAAGCTCAAGCTCAATGGCTTCTGAGAATAGTATCATCTAAGCTAGGTACTCTACTAAGGGAATGAGAACGAAATAAATAAGTCTTATTATTTTTACAGCAAAGCTTTCCTTCTCAGCTTGTCGCGGTAAAGTTACTTATTATACGGGTTGCATGACGAAGCGGAACAAAGACATCGAAAACCACTTGTCTAAGAACCGCGAGATGAGCACATCATATCCGATTGTGGGCATGTATATGGTCTAGCAATTGGTAATCCTAAAGTCATATAATACACGAAACACATCCATCCATATGGTTTAGTCCTGTCACATACCGAACAGCTTGGCTATAGGTTAGGCGGTGTCCACGTAAACATACTAAGAAGTACGACTGTGAGCAGACGACTGAGTAAATACGTCCTCTAGGTCATCTCACTCACAGGATCAATAAGTAGGTGTGTTAGTGATTACTCAAAAACGCTAGTTCGCTTTGAGTGGCATATCCTCACCTATACGCCCTCATTACAAATGTTGATACGCAGTCAGCCCAGACTCACTTCTTGCCCAGCATGAACCATCTCATAACCCAAATCAGACGTCCCCAAACATAGAAGAATATTCAGATACATCATGACCCTCTGATGGAGATAAGCCAATAATGTAGTTCCAACTGTGCCTGTAAATCTTGATATGGTTGAGAGACGAGCTAGTTACACAGTACACATACGTATAAGACCAGCAAACTGCCGCTATCAACTCCTATGGGTAGTCACTCGCACTACACTTCCAAGATATATAAAATATCTCAAATAGAGATAAATACCCAATGTAGACAGATAGCTGCCATCTAGATGAGTGTAACTTATACATGTTGGTGTGGTATGTGGTAAGATGTGTCTGAGCGTTATGCTACGCGTACCTCTTAACATCCCCCAACATCTGTGGTATGAGGATTGCCCTTAAGTTTAATAAGCCAAAGTAATGAATGATAACCCGAAAGTTGCTAGCTGATAGCTATTTCGTCTGTGCTCAAGATAAATGTGCTTACCAATTACTTGCCTAAGACCTCATCGATTACCAAATAAAGGACTGTGTTCTAGAAGATACGTACACTCTCTTTACTCCAAAAAGAAAAGATTTATCAACTATATTGAAGTGTTCGAAGCTGTTCTTGACTTGAGCATGAGTTCATTATCAATTGGTAAGAAGCACATGACGTTGATGACGGTCTATGGGTCATGATCAGGGCCAGTTATCAACGCGGATCGAGAGGGATCTGAGATAGAAAGTCTAACTTTGAGATAGACGTTAAGTCTCTAAGCTTCATATGTGTATGAATCTGAAATATCTGTACTTGGTTTGGCTGCAAGGCAAGATAGGAACTGTAAACTATAATCTACTCAGTCTGGTCTCAGAGTAAGCAAATAAACCTTGCGTATAAGAAACTGACCATGGACCATACAAATAGGACCCCCACCTGCGAAGAGGACACGAGGGCAGGTTTCTTACCTTGTTAAGCTCCCATCTTAGTCTACATAATTGGACACACGGGTTATAACCAACAGTTAAGTACCTGTAGGCTGTACGCACTCCAAAAGATACTCACAGAAGGCTTTTACAAATGCACATACATCATAAGAACCCGCAAAACATATAATCTAGTACTGGTCTCTATATTGTATTACCTATATCCATCTGTATATAGGCTTAATGGAGAACGAGCCACACTAATAAGAACGAAAGAGAGGCAGGGACTAAGTTTTGGTCTGGCACACAACCTATCGTAAGAGAAACAATAATATTGAATGTCAAAAGCAAGAGTACTAGGATTCTTATCTTGCTCAAGGGGAATATTGTGAAGATGATCCTGAAACCCGTTTTCCTGCTCGAACAGTGCACAGCGCTTATATACCAAATTTTTAGACCCTCGGCCAACAGCCCCTATGGTGTAGTGGTTTATCACGCAGCTCTTATATGTCCAATACAACATGGAGGTATGCTGAGGTCGCGAGTTCAATCCTCGCTAGGGGCACCATTTACTTTTTTTGCCTATTGCACAGGCTATGCAATCCTCCTCAGGAGAAAGTAGATATGTTTTAACTGGGAATAGGATGTCTGGTTGACTTTTTGGTGGTGGTTTTAGTATGTGGTTAGGTTGGTAGCTAGTGCTGGTGTAGCGAATTGGATAAGCAATTACCATGACGATCAATATCAGCATAATGTAAACAGTATTAAAAATAAGTAGACGCTTTTCTCTATCTCCAAATTCCTTAAATCCCAATAATCTATTCCACTCGCAACTTTTGCTTGGTGCGCTTTCGCTTGCCGCCAACTTCCCTTCCTTCCTCCATCTCCAGGAGAGCCTCGCGCTTCTTCTCCGACACAATCTTGAGCGCATCGCGAACCACGCGAGTCTCAAGATTGACGCCCTCCTCCTCCCAGGTTTCCATATCGCGGCCAACACGCTTCTCGATCATCAAGGCCAACTCCACGTCACGTTGTCCCACAAAACTGACAGCCTCACCCTTGCGTCCCGCACGGGCTGTACGACCGACACGGTGGATGTAGTCATCAGGATCGCGGGGAAGATCGTAGTTGATGACTAGGCTGACTTCAGGGATATCAAGACCACGGGCGGCAACGTCGGTCGCTACGAGGATGCGGGCTGCTGAAGCACGGAAGCGACCTAGATTGTCAATTCGTTGTCTTTGTGGAAGCTTGGAGTGTAGAGAAGTAACCCGGTGCTCTAGCATTCGGAGTAGATGGTGAAGGTAGTCAGCGGTTGATGTTCGATTGCAGAAAAGGATAACAGTCTTGTCGACATTTTCTTCGGTGAGTAGAAACATATGTAGGTAGTGCTCCTTGTGAGTGACGGGCACCTTCAGATACATATGTTTCAACGTTGCAGGAATGGCCAGCGACTGCGTGTCAACCTCGCAAACAAATACTGGCTGCTTGCCTGGTTTGATCGGCATGTCCTTCAAGGCGCGGACCTCTGGGGTGATGGTAGCAGTAAAGAGGAGTGTCTGTCGTTCTGTGGCCGGAGGCAGAACCGAGAGGCATTCTTCCACATCAGGAAGCATACTGCCAGGTCCAGTGGCATTGAGAAGTCTATCAGCTTCGTCAAGAACCACGTACCGGACCCTCCTCAATCCACAGATGGTGTCTTCTCCGGAAGTTCGAATGTGGTCGGCCAGACGACCTGGAGTCGCAATTATCACATGGGGTCGCTTTCCAATCTCGATCGCCTGCGTGCGCATATCGGAACCTCCTATCACTAAGATTGCCTTGAGACTTTGAGGAGAAGAGATGGCCTTGAACTGCTCGAAAATTTGGAGCGCCAATTCTCGGGTCGGCGTCAAGACGATGGCGAAGATGGCAGTAGGGTCCTCTGACCATTTTTGTAGAATAGGTACTGCGAACGCAACCGTTTTACCGGAACCTGTTCGACTACCACCAATGCAGTCTCTTCCCTTCAAGATCTCAGGAATACATCCCTTCTGAATTCCTGTGGGGCGCTTGATGGCCATGTTTCCTAGTGACTGTACTAGCCATGGTCGCACATTGAGCGAGGAGAAGGTGGTGTTTGGGTCGGTAGGAGCTTGGATGGTGTTCTTGGGCGCAGTCACAGGCTTATCTTGAGCCTCCTTCTGGCCATTTTGAGAAGCTCGCTTGATTCGAGAAGGCGCCTTGATTGTAGAGAGAACTCTCTTCAACTCCTCGTCTTCCTCGTCGTCGTCTTCGACTTTGTCACTTTCATCGTGGGGTACTTCTGCGGTCCTCCGGCGCTTTCGCGATCCAGCACTGTCGAGGTAATCGGACTCGTCAGAAGATGAGGCGGCATCAGACAAGACTTCTTCGTCTGACACGTCAGTCGTATGATGGGGATCGACGGGGGGCGCCATGGTTCGATATTTGTAAATTGCAGGAGTTGATTGAATCCGTCCAATTCCAAGCTTGCGGGCAATGCGAAGTCAGAATCTACTGGACTGGAAATTTTTGGCGGTGACGAGTGTCGCAAAATCGCGGGACCCTTGATCCACTTTTGGCGCCATATGCAGAGGATGTAAACGCGCGCTTATAGCACTAATATACAAGTCACTTGGAGAAACTACATATTTTACCACTGATGTTTAAGAAACAATACATTGATGTCAATGAAATCGAATTTGGTCTAACAGTGAATAATAGTCTACTTTCCTCTTCTGCATAACGATTTAAATCGATACAACAGTCTTGTTGAAGCCGGCAGCCATGCGTCTGTTTTGCCCTGTCACGGTGTGAGATCGGCCGTCAGATGCGACAGGGTCTCTGTGACGAATGAGGAGGCACGTCTGGGATGTGTTCAGCTGCAGCGCACTTTGGGTGATGTGACAGAAACTGTGCTTGGGTAGCTGATTGGGTTTGTTATAATATTATGTTTTGATTGCTGATCGAGTTTGTGGAACGTCTCTGGGGGACAGAGTTACAGACATATTCCAAATATTCAGCTCAGGGGTTTTCTAGGGTTGTCAGCGGCCTTTACTCGTCAGATAAATTTGACATTGAGGTCTCGCCTTGCGAGAAAATCTTTGGATAATCTTAGTGAGATGTTACGAATCGAATGCTGGACCGGGGCCTGAAGGATCTCCTCCGGCGACCCAGCTCTGAATTGCGGTTGGGCCACGTTGGATGCAGGGCGAGCGCTTCTGATGTGTTTGACCCATCATGGTGTAAATTGTCTAGACTGTACAGCAGTCAGGGTAGGCCCACAGACATTGTGACTTTGGATTTTGAAACGAGAATATGGAGGAGTACTCGGGTCATCGGAACAAGGACAAGACCACCAAGCGAGACTGACTGTAGCAGTTGTGCTATACGGGAACTAAAGTAAGGTAAGTACACCAACGCATTGGGGGCCGTAATCCAAAACCTGAAATCCGACCAAAGGTGACGACGTGGATGACGATGTACGTGCAACCAAGCCACAGATTAGATATTGGGATGGGATATTATGGTTTGTCGTGGCCTCGAATTTATTGCTACATACCTAGCCTGTTGGTCGCCTCGTATTGAGTGAATGCGTGTGTACAAAGACGGGGCGCCGAGTAATGAGCCGTGGTCCGTGGATGAAAGACGATGAAGCGAATAGTCCAACACCAACAGCATCCAATGCCAAGTTGGAAGTATTCATCCCACCATGATCCATCCATCCCAACCCACTCGCTAACTTAGTACAGAGTACGAGTACAGACAGGGTGTTGGTGATCCGGGTTGGTCTTTATACCGACTGGCTTGTCATACTTTACGCCTGATGTGATGCTGTATCACGATACGTACATACCCTTTTCACACCATGTATTGAAACCTCGGGCATTGTACGCTGTGCTCGTATGTAATATGCCGAAGCCCATAAGAAGTAATCGTGCGCGTGTTGTAGAGGAGCCAGATCAATTTTGGCGAGAATCTGAGACACGACCCAAAACCACCAATAGGCCCAGCTCCAAGTGGAAGCTTTCCTCCCCGCTCAAATCTAACGCCCAATGCTTACAGGGAAGTCCAACCGCTCAACGCCCCCCGCGCCGCAGACAAAAGAGAAGCTCAGGTACCAGGCTGCAGGGGTGCTCTCACTGAGCTTGGGGGGTCACAGGTGCCCAAGCGCGGGCCCCTCTCCCACTAAGGGTGGCAGTCACAAGCCCACCCATGACCCGACCCAATCAGTGCATCAACGGTGGACGCCATTCCCAGCTTACACTTCTCACTTCTCTTTTCTCTTGTTCCTGCCCTCTCATAAGCTCTCTGGTCTTTTTCTCATCTCCTCTCCTCCCCGTTTCGAATTCAATCGACGACGTGTCGTTCGTTGCCACGATTTCCCTTCATCTTGGGTCCTGTTATTGCGACGTTTCCCGGACATATCAACATCCAATACCGTCTTCCTACCTCTCTGTCTTACAGCCCATACCTCTCCACAAGCCGCGAATCATCCTTTCCCCGCTCTTTTGCGTGGGCTGTTACTCCAGCGGCTGCCTCGCTTGCTTCTTTGACGACGACATTCGTATTTCACCCTTAACTTAGCAACTCAACAACTTGGTTAACCGACTCTCGACACTCGCTATTACTACCTGCATCGATCGCTCGCCAAGTCTCATACTCATAACCGTACTCGAGCTCATCTATATCCGTACATCCGTATCGACAATCACGACGACGCTGGCCGCTCGACGACTTTGCCTCAACATATTCGACTGCTTTAACTGATACTTGGGTTGTATCAGTCTTGGGAAAAGCTTAAAAGCGAACCCAAGGACAAGAACCTTTAGCTGGTCCCGACGAGGCCTACTTTCTTAACACATACACTATCCATAAGCTGTAGTAAGCAGCATCACCGTCGAGATGGCCGACCAACAGCCTCAGGGTTCTGACTCAACCCCACAGCCTGTACGTTCCCCTTCTTGAATATTGCTTGTGAAGGCTTTCTTACTTACAGCTTCCAGCAACAACCCCCCACTCTTACTCCAATCTCTCTACCAACACATAACTCAGGCCCTTCTCCTGTTCCCCTCCTCCGACCCGCCATTCCTGGCGCCAGAAGTGGTGGAGCTCGCACACCGAGACTTGGACTTGCTATTCCCCCATCACCCAATGCCAAAGCCGTAGGCAACCAAGGGCAACCGGTGGCCGCCCCTTCGAGGCCTCCTCTACCGACGTTGCACCTCGCAACTCCTATGGGTAGCCAAGTCACTCCTCATGAACAGCTTCCTCGATCTCAATGTGTTACCCAGCCATCAGCCGGCGGCGGCAGTGAGAGTAGTGCTGCTCACTCGAGGTCTGGTAGCTTCGGACCTCTGGATGGTAGAGCAAGTAATCCCACCTCTGCGGGATCTCAGTACTCAGCTCTGTCATTTGCTTCGCAATATGGCATTGGAGTGTCAAGACCTCAGGGAACTCCGGACCCTGTGTCTGCCGTAGGATCCATATATTCTGAAAGAAGCGAAGGCGGCGTATCTATGGAGCGAGATGGAAGCCTGCAAGGACTCGAGGCCTTCGATAAGTTGAGCCTTGAGAAGGCCAGGACCCTCGATGTCGACGAACTGGACGAAGAGGGATGGAGAATTGCCAGCTTGGAGAAGAGAATCGTCGAAATAGATGGCCTTGGTGAAGGTGCTGGTGGTGCTGTAACAAGATGCAAGCTCAAGGGCGGTAACACTGTTTTTGCCCTGAAGGTGAGCTAGTTCTGAATGCTATCTGGAGATTAACCACTAACATTAATTAGGTCATTACTACGAATCCGGACCCAGATGTCAAGAAGCAGATCCTCAGAGAGCTAGGGTTCAACAAGGAGTGCGCTTCAGACCACATTTGCAAATACTACGGTGCGTTTGTCGACCCTGCCACAGCCACTATCTCTATCGCGATGGAGTTCTGTGAAGGCGGCTCGTTGGATAGCATCTACAAGGAGGTGAAACGTCTGGGAGGTCGAACAGGAGAGAAAGTACTGGGAAAGATTGCCGAGGGTGTACTGAGCGGACTTACGTATCTGCATACCCGGCGAATCATTCATCGAGACATCAAGCCATCCAACATTCTGCTTTGCCGAGATGGAGCTGTCAAACTCTGCGATTTTGGTGTCTCGGGCGACTTCGGTACTAAGGGCGAGGCCAACACTTTCATTGGCACCAGTTATTATATGGCACCTGAACGTATCACAGGCCAGTCTTACACGATCACCTCGGATGTTTGGTCAACAGGAGTTACGCTTCTCGAGGTCGCGCAGCATCGCTTCCCATTCCCAGCAGACGGCACAGAAATGCAACCAAGGGCTGGTCTTATTGATCTACTTACGTACATTGTACGACAGAATGTGCCTAAGCTGAAGGATGAGCCTGAAATGGACGTGTATTGGAGTGACAACTTCAAATACTTCATTGAGTGCTGGTGAGTTATCCAACCTTCTTTTTATTGTGCGTGCATTGCTAACATTCTCGAAGCTTGGAAAAACAACCCAATCGCCGAGCCAGTCCCTGGAAGATGATGGAGCACCCTTGGATGGTTGAAATGCGTACCAAGCGTGTCAACATGGTCAAGTATCTTTCTTTCGTCTGGGGTTGGGATGACAAGCCAAAGGAGTCTTAGAAAGAAGTTCAAAACGCCGAAGCCTCTGAAGAGCAGAAGGTTGAAGCAAGTCAAAAAGCCAAGAATGACCAAGAATATCGAGAGATTCGGAGGGTCGAAATACTTGAAAAAGCAGACCAGTTGGTGGAGCAGTATTGGGAGGAAAGAGAACGAAGAAAAGGCCCAGAAGCACGAACATGGACCGAAGCAGACTAAATCATACTCCCCGATAGCAGTTTTGATGGCGCACACGATGATGCAAACAAAGCTGGGCCTTGGCTATGGATATCCCCTCCTTTAATGCACAAGCCAACAAGATCTTATGGTCGAAGTGGGAAGTTTGCGGGTTTACGAGAACAGAGCATGGCCAACCTCCGAGGAACTAAATCAAGAGATGCTTGGCGGGATATTCAAGCCCACAATGTCAATGGACTATGGTTTTGTCCAACCGTCTGAAGACTAGTTGGGCAGAATGGTGCTGAAAGCTAGCGAATTATGCATAGGATAGATGGCGTGTCTGATAACCGCAAGCGCATCATTTTTATTGTATTCTCCCACTCCAATAGTTGGGTATCAAACTTTATGTTTACATGATCCTCTCCTCATATTCCAATTCTAGATGTTCAACATGTGTACTCTAAGCTTCTTCTTCCGCCTCAGGCTCCTCAGGCTCCTCGGGGGGATCACCCATAAGCTCGCGCAACGCGATAGTTGCGTACGCACTGCGTCCAAGTTGGAATTTGACAATTACTGCAAGTTTAGAAGGCTCCGCCTCAACGACAGGAGCTGTCTCGGTGGGAGCAGCTGTGTTCTCCACGGCGGTAGATTCTCCTTGGCCGTCTTTTTCACCGGCCTCTGCCATCTCAACATCTGTAGAAGCAGGCGCAGCGTCCTCAACCTTAGCCTTCTTAGCTGTTGAGTCAGTCTCGGCATCGTCTCGAGAGCGTTTCAGTGTCGGGGCCTTTGCCGCCTTGATGTTGTCGAGGTCTGTAGGATGCATCTGCTCCGTGTCGTCGGAGTAGGCGCGGACCTCGGCAGAGGGCGTGGCGAGGAATCGGTTCATGATCTTGCGGTATCGGCCGGGCAGACTGAACTCGCGTCGCATGCGACGCATCTTGTAAGGATCGAGGTTGCCGTTCTCATCGCGGCCCATGAACTCCTTGTAGAATTCGCCAATGTCGTTCTCGGGATAGACAACGTCGTAGCCTGGCGTGGGCAGCACAATGTCGAATACGGTGTAGCGACCGCTAGCTGCTTCCTCGGCTGTGAGAGGGCGAGCTCGGACAGGAGTGTCCTCGTCGTCTTCAACGGGGTTTATGATGTCGTCGCCGTCTTGATCCTGGCCGCTGACAAGGGGTGTGCTTTCTGTGGGTGCGATGATGAGATCACCTGCAATAACGCTCTCGCCGTGGAGTTCCCAGCGACGACTCACAGCATGGTTCCAGACATAAGACTGATAGGCGTGAAGGTACATAGATCGAAGGCCACGAGTAATGTGAACGAGGGAACCGATGAAATCGCGTCGAGACTGGGCGCCTTGTCGGTTCAGATGTCTGAAGATGCAGTTCTCGGCAGAGAATCGACGGGGCATGATTTGGATGGCGCGATTCACATCCTTTTCTGTGAGGAAGAGCATGCAGGCTTGGTTTCGTAGATATTCATCTCTCTTAGAAGGCTCCTCGGGAATGTCGCCTGCCTCGGCCTTCTGCGCAATATCGTCGTCGTAGTGAAGAAGCGACTCGACGGCCTCTTCGTATTTGTCGCCCAAAATTAGTTGACCGATTTCGTGGGTGCCAACCTCGTGAGTTCCAAAGCGCTGGTGACCAAAGTAGTTGATCCAGCCGTGTTCGTTCATGTGGCTCAGGGCGGAATCGACGTTCTTCTTGAGCTTCTCCACCTGCTGTGCAATAGGTTCGTCACGGGGCTCGCCAACCATTTCGCAGCTCTTTATCGCAATGACGAACTCATTGCCCTGGAGTTGTCCTAGGTAGATTGGCTTGTCTTTGTACTCGTAATCTCCGGTTGAAACACCCCAGAGCCTGCCGTTGATGCCAGCGAGGTTTCGCGGTCGCATGTATCGTACGGAACATCGCTGCACTGTCGAAGCTCTGCGGTCCTTGGTTCCGGCATAGCCGATAACCTGAGGCTTCACCTTGAGGAATCGAGAGATTTGGTTAACGGCGTCCATGGTGTCGCGGTTCTCCTTGAACAGGGTGAAGTGCAGGTATTCGCCAGTTGGTTTCTCATCGCGGCCACCACCACCGCGACCACCGCCGTTTCGGCCGCGCTTCTTGCTGTTGGCTTTTCGTGGGGGAATCAGAGTCGCGATAATGGCGCCGTCGTCGCCGGTGTTGGTATCTATACGAGATTTGAAGATGCGTCGAATCTCTTGGTGTACTTGGCCACGCTTTGTCCTGTCATCCATGGGTTCTGATGTGACGGTCTTCTTCCTATCGTGGTCGGCTCCATGTCCAGCTTTGTACACCGCAACCAGCTCCTGGGCGAATCGCTGATCGGTCAGGCCTTCAAGAATAGCCGCATCCTCAGCCGAAACTTCGTTAACAGGTTCAGGTTGAGCTGCGGGTTTGGGTTCCGTGACAGTTTCGCTCGAAGGTTGCTTCTCAGCGTCTTGCGCGGGTTCCTCGGTTTTTGTTTCCTTTGTCGCGGACTCGCCGTTGGACTCCTTCTTCACTTCTGTCGCCTGCGATAATGTTAGCGCGCCATGAAAACCACAAAGCGTGTCAGCGCTTACTGGTGTTTCTTCATCTGCCAGGCCAATGTTCTGCAGGTGGAGGACCGAGCCATCTTCGTTAATCTCATTGACTTGGAAGTCTGAGAACCTGGTCAATGTTAGCATCCCAATTGCTGGCTCGAATATCAACTCGGCGCATACCTGGTGCGCATCTCACCAGTCCATGATATCGTCAACGGTGTCACGCGCTGACTGACACCAATTGACCTGGTATAAGAAGCCGTGGCACGTGCCGCGTGGTGGGTTTGCTCAGCCATTGTAAGTGTTGCGACCAAGATTGAGCTGTAGATCAACTTGGACGAATGCTTGCGACAGCTATGTTTATTCCGTCTTGATAATTGCCTAGCGGGGCAGCTTTGCGATCTGGAATTTTTTCACCGGCAGTATTTGGGGATAGAGTGGAAGTGGAAGGCGGTGACTTTATCTTGCCAACGAGAACACACGGTGGTGCCACATTTGGCAGGCGGTCAAGAGTGTACTTCTATCAACTCTATTGTCTGGAACAGTCAGGACGAGATACTTTGTATAATATCATGGAGCAGTTCTGAAACTCCGAGTTATTCGTTTCTAGATAGAACATTCTTCTTAACTTACATGAAGTAAAGGTTCATATGGCAGGACTTGGTAGCTTTGTCAATGATCTGAGGTCTGGTAGAATTTTACTTGTATGCATGCTTTTAGCACTAATACCAGAGATACTCGATCTGGACATGTACTGTTTATTCATTATTGCACAGAACCCCCACGTAAGCAAGTGATACTCTTCTTATATGGTGTTTGTGTGGTCATGGTGAGTACAGGTAAGAGTAAGAGTATCATTGCAAGCAAATACGAGCTTCGAGAGCTGTATTTTACAGGCGATTGTGGCAAAAGTCGATAATACGAGCAGCAAAAAAGAAGAATGACGGCAATAAAGTATTTGGGAAAGCACGCTGGTGTTTTATATAGACCATGGCAATTGGGGTTGTTGCTGGCTGGTATTATCTCGGAAATGCTGTCAGACAGGACAAGCATTAAATAAAACTGGAACCCAGGCAACGTACAAAAAATAGAGGAGCGAAACCCGGTAGTTCTAGCCTTGTTAGCGGGATATGGGGTAAAGTCAACAGTTCCATATCGTGTTGAAACCAATTCCATATTGAAACGTCATAAGCGGTTGTAAGTTTGAAGTTGTTAAGCTTGATTGTTCGGAATATTATATGCAGATTTGATAGAGATGAGCAGTTCATGCCCACTGAGCATAATGCACCTCGGCAGACAGGGAAGACATTTCTGCATCATGCAGCAAAAGCCGCACAAAGAGCGGACAGTTATAGCGGGCACACCCATTCCCCTGCAAGCCTGAACCATTAGGTTACTTATCACACTAATAAACTATGTCTCCTCAACACCGCAGAACCCCTCTCTTGTACGAGTCACTTTACGACTAGGAAGTTGCCCGCATGACAAGATAGGACGAGACGAGACAAGCTTAACTTTTTCCTCTCTACTTAATAATAACAAGATCTGCTTTACTCCTGCTGCTGTCGGTTAAGAGCCCGTTTTTTTATATCTGCAAGGATCGTTTGTGCACACGACAAGGCGTGATCTAACCGCCCCCTCCTCCAAATTCCCACTACTTTTTTGTTTTTTTCTCCCTACCTTACTTCTACTTCACCTACCTAGTACTTACTACTTAGTGAGGAGAGGAGTGAGGAGTAAATTTATTTGCCCAATTTTGATGTTTTTGTTGTTATCTTTGAGGAATCAAATCAGCCCTTGGCCCGAGTCTCCAAGTTTTCTTCCAGCTGCTTCTTGAATCTTGTCTACCTATTATCTATTGTCTCTTGTTTCTTGTCTCCGCGGTTGACTGCATTGGGGTCCGCAATTGACATGTCAATCATGAGCCGTAAAGACAAAGGTCGGGAAAGACTCTGTCATACGCAGCTTCGAGAGATTATCCTATTACAGTATCATAACGCAAGTGCAACTGCTCCTCATTCTTTCAGTAACTCAGGAACAACCTATCACCAAAGATGCCTGTAATGGGCCGCCGACCAATACAGAACAGCAACCATAAGGTGAGGAAGGACGATCCACGCGTTCCCCGTATTCCGTCGCATACACCCAATTGTCTCTCATTGCAATTACATATCACTACCTCATATCACATTATACCCATTGCCTTACTTTTGGCCTACAATAAGACCTAATTGTTTTGTTCAATAATCTTATTATTCCATCAATTATTCCACAGCCGCTGATAGCGTACAGGCACCCATGCCTACTAGCCTCGACAGTGAGGGCAGCTGGAGCATACTCGAAGATAAGGGTGACTTCAGTTCTCCATCCGAAGACAATGGGAAAGACAAAGGTGAGCACACCTACCTGGAAACTGCTATGTGATGCAGGCCAACTCACAACGTATAGCCACACCATCCAGCCCTGATCCTTCTATACCCGATAAAGGCAGGAATTCGCTACCCCCTAGAACTGGTTATGATGCAGATAAGCTCCTGGATTTATGTGACACAATCCGCACTGGTTTACACGAGGGTCGTCCTGAGCCTCGTTGGGAAGAGGCCATGGGATTTTTGGCAGCAGTACTGAGGGACGAGGCGAACGGTAGTCGCGCCATAGAGTTTGAGACTATTCGGAACACCCACCTTGACAAACTCATATCGGATATAATGGATCCAAGATATCGACATCCGAGAGTTCCTATCAGATTTTCAAAAGACGTCCAGCTGGCGGAGCGCTTAGAGCGCAAATGGATCGAGAGGTTTAGAGGACCCTACTTCAATATCGAACAGAACCGCTATGACGACCTGCCCAAGACGGGCCGGCTCAAAGATGTGGTCCTAAACCTTGACTCCCAGAATCCAGAGGAACGATGGCAAGCTAAAGATAGCGAGACAGTGTCAGAGATGGAGGGAAATTTAGAGATCGAGCCTGGGCAGTAAGAGGACGCCAATCCCCCGAGAACCCGAGTTCTTACTGATCTTTGCGATACAGATGGTGGCTCAACTTGGCTTGCGCACACCGAGATGGTATTGTTGGCAGCGCACGCGAAAGACCTACTCGGGGGAAATACGGAGTTGCTGCCTTGCCATTGCTAACAGGAGAAGAATATATTGATGACAATGATGGGTACATACGATATGCCAGACAAGGTAGAATCACCGACATACACGTATCACTCGTGTCCCAACCCGGAGCCACATTCCGCATCCTTCGCGGATATCGTCTAAGCAGTCCCTTTGCACCGAAAGCTGGTATACGTTATGATGGTTTGTGAGTCCTCTTTGTCTTTTCTACAGCCGCTACTCGCTAATAGCGTCGTAGATACAAAATACACCGGTACAGTCAATGGTATAAGGGAGACAAGGACATGCACCATATGAAACTCACACTCGAAAGAGTTGGCGAACAACGACCAATAGAGGATATACTACATATACCCCGTCCATCTGAGATGGACGACTGGAAACTCTACCAGAAACGTGAGGGCGAGGCGATCAGACAAACTAAGGGATATAATGCCTTTATAAGCTAGAAGGTGAAAATGGCAAACGAGAGGGATACGCGGGAAGAGTTCCAGAGTGTCAATGACTTCCGCAACACTCTGGCTTACCAGTTCAAGAAAGCTGGACTTCTTGGTTCGAGCAGTAAAGCTCCAGGGCGCGATAGTGTTATACAAGTCGATGGTGCCACAGAGGTCGATGGTGCTCTATGGGTTGATCGTGCTAGGCAGGTCGGTTCAGCTACACAGGTTGATTGCGCTACACAGTAACACAGGTCGATTTTGCTGCAGAGGACTGATACTGGATATTAATACAATATTATTAACAAACCATCAAATATTTACCAACCCTCTGTTTCGTGCCAAGTAAAGTCATGATCTTTGGGTTCTGATTGAAATGCCGAGGGGCGCTGCGTCACGACCATTAAGGGAAGCTTCAAGGGTTCAGCATGGCGGGGCATGACATCCCACCGCCACTTACAGCCGCAGCAAATTAGCTTCTTCCTCTTACACGACGACCTCACACGACAAGATGGGTAAAAACGACAAAAAGGGTGGCGACAAGGGAGGAAAGGGGAAGGGAGAGAAGGGCAAGGATGCGAAGGACACAAAAGAGTCTGGCGGCAAGGCCAAAGGTGCTCAGAGTATCAATGTCCGTCACATCTTGGTGAGTTTGTCCATAAATTTCACCCCGCCATTGCAATTCTGACGCCAGAACTTATGACCTATATAGTGCGAGAAGCATGCCAAGAAGGAAGAGGCTTTGGCAAAGCTGAACGACGGCGTCAAATTCGATGAGGTTGCCCGTGAGTTCTCTGAGGACAAGGCGAGACAAGGTGGTTCGCTTGGCTGGAAGACCAAGGGTAGCTTGGATCCCAAGTTTGAAGAGGTGGCCTTTGCTCTGGAGACAAGCACGACGGCCAGCCCCAAGTTTGTCGAGGTCAAGACGGAGTTTGGGTATCATATCATCATGGTGAGTTTTGACAGCGTTTATGAAGGTCTTGGGAATGTCTTCTAACAATGTGTTTAGGTTGAAGGACGAAAGTAGATGGCAGAGTACAGCTCAATCAAACATATCACAAGAGACACATAATCACACACAAACTAGAAGCACTTTGAAATGTCCGGTGATGCCCAATTTTTTTTAATTCCTCTCAATGAAACTTGGCCATGAGATGTAAGGCCTAAACCGTTTTAGATGCCAACGAAGTGGCTAGAGTACACCGTCAAATGTCGTGTCGAGCGTTCCCGAAATCAAGTCCGCACACCTCTAATCCATTTCACATCCAACGCCGTTTAAGAGCACTTACTGCTCGGTCTGGAAGTAGTTGAGGAGGATGGATCGCTCCTGAGACTCCTCACCCCAGTCCTTAACAACAACGCAGGAGCAGTTGACGACCTTGCGGGCGTTGCCCTCACGGTCGAGAACGCCTGTTAGAGACTTGTTAGCATACCAATTTCAAATCTGCATCATGTTTGCGCGGGGTTCATAACGTACAGAGACCGGCCCACTCGCCGAGCTGCTTTCCGTCAGGGATCTGGATGAGAGGGATGTTGTGCTCGTTGCAGAGAGCGACAACAAGCTTCTTGTAGGCCTCCTCCTCGCAGTTCTCGTTCAGGACACACATGTGAGCCTGTCGGCGATCGAGAGCCTTGGAAGCCTCACGGAGACCGCGGGCAAGACCGTCGTGCATGAGGGAGAGCTTCAGGACACCCTTGAGAGCATCGAGAATGGACATCTGGCCCTTGGGGGCATCGCCGGAAACCTCAACAACATCGGCGACCTCGGGGGTGTTGTCTTCTACGTCCGACTATTGCAAGGAAAAATTATTAGCCAATATTTTCGATATTGGTGCTCCTCCCCCACTGTCGCGAATTGGCCGTCCAAGGGTGCGTTTTTGCAGCCTGGCAAACGCAATTGACGACAGTAAACGAGAGGACATCAATAACTCACCATCTTGGATAATCTTTTCTTGTCGGGCGATCCTCGAAGATTTCTATGTGTATCAAGGAAAAGTTGGAAGAGGGGGGGGTTGAGTCGTGATCTGGAAATGTCTTCGTCAAGTTTGACGGGGATTTGCCGAAATCTAAACGACCGAGTGCGCAGACCCTTAGGGCAAGTGCACGGACCCACTCCCGCACAGGAATCCACGCTTTCAGATTGCTTGGAGCTACACTCTTTTTTCTTACTCTTCCGCTTTTCCCTTCGTTTGATTCCTTCACAGTCTTCACCCAACGACCAAGTCAACTTCACGAGGTATGTATAGTATGGCACACGCCATCAGCGAGTCGAATCCAGAAGGATGATGCCTTTTACCACGGCAAGGGAGAGCAATCGAGGGCGTCGCCGACCGTGAGCCGATCCTTTCAACAATGGCCGGAAATTACCAATCACGCGTGATTGACGTTGACGGCTGTTCCTCGATACGCTTCTCGCCTTCACCACTGGGCGGCAGAACCCTCGCGATCGATCGTTGAGGGCACTCTCCTCGCTCACGGCCTTGGAAAGGCTAACCATGATATTCGTTGGTAGATACCTCACTTCCCGTCCCGAACTGAGAATCTCTTCAAAACACCGCCAAAATGGTCCGCACTTCCGTTCTCCACGATGCGCTCAACGCCATCAACAACGCCGAGAAGGCTGGCAAGCGCCAGGTCTTGATCCGACCTTCTTCCAAGGTCATTGTCAAGTTCCTCACCGTCATGCAGCGACACGGTATGTGTTACCAATTTTTTCATTTTTCATTAAATTCTTTTCGTCCATCTTTCCTTCGGTTCCACTATTCGACATGGCTTTCTGGCGATGGTCCTTCACCACCATGACCCCACCACCAAAAAGTCGTCGATATCCCCCAAAAGATCTCCATCACTCGGCATGATAACTAGGGCTACTGTCGATACTGCACCACGATTCAGCCCCTATAAATTGCCGATAGATTTAAACTCGGAGATCTTACACGTTTTTCGGAATCTTTTTACTCATGATGTCTAACGTTTACTCTCACGAAACATTACTAACATATCCTTCAGGATACATTGGTGAGTTCGAGGAACTTGACGACCACCGATCCGGCAAGATCGTTGTTCAGCTCAACGGCCGTCTCAACAAGACCGGTGTCATCTCTCCCCGCTACAACGTCCGCCTTTCCGAGCTCGAGAAGTGGGTTGTCAAGCTCCTTCCCGCTCGTCAGTTCGGCTACGTCATCCTGACCACCTCTGCCGGTATCATGGACCACGAGGAGGCCCGACGCAAGCACGTTTCCGGCAAGATCATTGGCTTCTTTTACTAGAAGGGACGGGATATCAATCAAAAAGTGATTTTTTCAGAAAAGAACTAGGCATTCTCGGCGTTGAAGGAGGATTACCAGGACTATGACCGATGCGATCATATAGCCAAATCGGCTATCGCACACGCGAGCACAAGAATTGAACCTTTACGAGATGCTCAGATTTATTGATTTCCATGTACATGTGAAGTAAATGTGAGGACGTGCATATGATTTGGTTCCCAATGTCACACCCGAGTCAAGTAGTACGAACTCTTGAGTTCGGCTAATGCATTTATCTTTCCGTTATTGAAGAAACTGCTGAATATGATTCTAATCGTCAATGTCTGTCTGGTAATGAATGCTCTCATTCAAATTTGATACAACATCTGGCTGTCCAAGCTTATTCGGGTCAAGTCGTTGTGCCAACACAGTACCTGCAGCGCCGTTGTTTTCTTTTAGCATAAACAGCCAATAAGAATGCCCCAGCCAAGACCACCACACTACCTTTCTCGAGGTCAATGTTTAGTTTTCGTCCTGAGACATCATGTTGAATTATGAATTTATGACCACTTAACTTTCTATTGATATCCGTTAGCAAAGAGGAGTCTTGGATTGCGTCGACCATACCCTGCACCAGCGTTTTGCTGCGCCGACTAAGGACTTGTGTTTGGTATAGAAACCATACACAAACATGATTTCTCTCTTATCGTTTCGCGCCTCTAAACGGCCTCAACTCCTTTTACTCGTTGCTCTCATATTGTTCTGTTTCTGCTCTTATAGTATTTTGAGTATACCGTCAGAACAAACAGAGAGGTATCGAGTGCAAACTCAATCATCTTCGCAGCCATTATCAACCCCTTTATCATCATCACAAGATGAACAATCTGTTGAAGGAACCACAGAGCCTAGAAAGGTTCCCACGCCGGAAATGCATCCTATAAAATTTCTTACGAGCAGTGCCCAGCAAGACTTTGAACAAATCAAAGCTCGGCAGTCAAAGACGCTTGAAGAAGCGGTTCAAGAATATAGACGACGATATGGCATGCCACCACCACCTCATTTCGACAAGTGGTTCCAATTTGCAAAGGACAATAATGTTAAACTCGTCGATGAGTTCGACACGGTTTATGATTTGATCACTCCATTCTGGGGATTAAAGCCCAAGACCATTCGGTCTCGAGCCAGGGAGGCACTGGGTTTCGATAATGGGTTGATTGGAGTGTCTATCCGAGACCACAGAATCACTTATATCCAAAATGGCGAAGAGTGGCAGCAAAATGCGACAAAGGGAATGATGAACAAGTTTCTCAAGTACCTTCCGGACATGGACCTTGCTTTCAACTTCCACGATGAGTCCCGTGTTATTCTCTCCCATGAGGACTTGACAAGATTGGTAAAGACAGCCAAGGAGAAGAACATGCCTGCAGCGTTGGCCAAATCAAAACTCGCCAATGACTTTACTCAGACGAGTCCTCAGTTACACGACGGGAAGTCATTCGAAGAGACAACTCTCACAAGGTTTAATTCTTTCGCACACCAATCAACCTGGGCTCACTCCCGCTTGTCTTGTCCGCCAGATACACCAGCTCGATGTCTCGAAGAAGACGAGACGGTCGATTACCGAAGTAGATATGGCATGAGCGATGTCGGATTCATTTACAACACAACAGCCATGTCCGATATCTGCTTTTCGCCTAGTCTCAAGTCCAACTTTGGCTTCTTCGGCGGCCCCAATACCTACCGGATCGTCCAAGACTTGTTCCCCATTTTCTCACAGTCCAAGATTTCTTCTTACAGCGATCTTGTTTACCCATCACCTTGGGATTGGGCGGGCATGGTAGAGTATGATGAGGACATGGATATGGAATGGTCCAAAAAACAGAGTAAACTCTACTGGCGAGGTTCAACAACAGGAGGATACAGCCGTAACGGTCGCTGGAGACGTCAGCATCGCCAGCGTCTTGTCCAGAAACTCAACGCCCGTGACCAAGCTCAGATTCTCACCAACCAAGGGAAATCCTCCTGGGAGGCCAGCGAGGTTCCGCGGGGTGACTACAGCGACATGGTCGACGTGCATTTCTCCCATATCGGCCAATGCGACCCAGGCGACTGCGAGGCCCAGCGGGCTTTCTTCAACGTCACCGAGGCCGTTGATCAACAAGACGCCTGGTCCTACAAGTATCTCCTCGACATGGACGGCAATGCCTTTTCAGGCCGTTTCACGGCCTTCCTCCGTAGCCATAGCCTGACATTCAAGCTTGCTGTATTTCGCGAGTGGCACGCCGAGTGGCTCAAGCCGTGGGCGCATTACGTGCCTCTTAGTATACAAGGAGATGACTGGCTTGAAGCTGTTCGCTTTTTCGAGAGCGAGGAGACTGGTCGTGAGGAGGGCGAGCGTATTGCTGCTGCTAGTCGGCAGTGGGCGAACCAGGCTGTCCGTCAGGTTGATATGGAAGCGTGGTTCTTCCGTCTGATGTTAGAGTAAGTACAGACGCTCCTTGAGACTAAGTTATTGTCATGTGGTTACTAACACAATATAGATATGCCCGAGTGATAGACGACAAGAGAGAAGTTATCGGCTACGATCGCAGTAGCGCGAACAACAAGTTACCGAAGGAAGAAACGGCTGAATGAATAGGACTGAGTAAATGACATGGATATATATGAATTTCAGGAGCATAGCATGGGGTACTTGAACCTCTGGGTACGGCGTTACGGCTCATCACGAAGATATTAGTGTTATATGAAACAGGCATTAGAATTAGGTTATATGTGTAGTATTTTGAAGCTTGAAATTTTGACTACGCCTGAAAATCTATGATTAATGAACTGTACGCCGCAGGCCCTGGGTTTGCCAAATACATGCCACCACCTCTGTCCCCATACCATATGTCGCATCCTCCAAAAAGTACATGGGAGTTCCTTCGGTTTCCCCTTAGAGTACACGACTTGCGTCTTACTGTCCGCAGAGCGCTTGACAAATGCTTATTCCTCGTCCTCGCCCTCTGCGTCACGCTCTTCAGAAGCCGACCTTGAGCGATGACCCGCGTCATCCTCGCCTTCGGCATCCTGGCCCTCGTGGTGCTCCTCTTCCTCCTCACCGTCCCCTGTGCCAAGAGGGTTATCGCGGTATGACTTCATGAGCTCGCGCATATCCTGTCTTGGGTCCTCAACAGTGACGTCGAGCTGGTCGACGGTCTGCTCCTCATCGGCGATACCGATATTTCGCGCGATGTTCTTCGTGCGCTGAGGTCGGATGACGGACTTTTGCATAACAGGATAATAGTACACGGCCTTTTGGTTGGGGTAGAATGTGTCATCGTTGTAGGACAAGATGATCTCCTCGTCAAACTTATGCGTATGCTCGAACTCGGTCTCCTGGGATGTCTCGTACGCTCGAACTTTGTGGTACTGGAAGCAGCCCTCGGCGTCGTCTGATTTATGAGTGTAGGCTTCCTCCTCACCGAGATGGTCGTTATCTTCGACCTCAAATCTACGACGGAAGTGCTCTGCTGTCAAGCCGGATGCCGCCAAGTAGTACTCATAGTTCATCAAGTTCTGCGGTTTGGGGTTGTTGGCGGGATCTTGTTCGTGGGCTGCCACAGCTGCCTCGAAAGCCTCTTCCTCGTGAGGATTGCGATCAATGGGTCGGAACAGACCGTTGAGAAGACGCTTGTCGTAGCCCTTTGTGCTAACCAAGGGGTTCTGGTGGAATTTGATCGTCACGTATGCGCCAGAGTCTGGGAAGGCGTCGAGATCGGGGATAAGAGGCGAGACATCGACCACCTTGAGGTTCTTCTTGCTAGGGTGCTTGACGCGTTTGGGGTCCTTGAATTCTTGCTCAGCGATCTCGAAGCCCTTATCGATCTTGCGCTTAATGGCATGAGGTGAATCGGCCGCAGGTTCTGGAAGGCGTTTTTTGGTCTTGGCGAGCAGAGCACGGGGTGCGAGCCCTTCCTGGCGCTTTGAAATACTTGAAGAAATGTATTCTGTTCGGCGGAGGAAAGAAACGTTGGCCTCGGCGGCCTTATGCTTTCCGAGCGCGGCGATGGGTCTTAATAGCGGTCGGTCGTGAGGATGAAGAGTAGGAGGGTGAGCAGGAGCTTGGATAGCTGTATGAAGGTCAATTTCATGGCACTCGATCACAGCAAAGAGCAGACTAACATCTTTCATCACCGTCGAAAACACCAGGCATGCCCACCAAGTCAAGGGGCATGCCCAGCTCAGCATCGGCCTCGATATTCAGCGGCTGCTCTCTCGCAAGGCGCGAAGCAAAGCCAGGCGTCGTGTACTGCCCACTAGCGAGGCCAGTATTAGGGATATCGAGCAGCTTGGGAGGATGTGGTGGTGGAGGGAGCGCATTGGAGAATCGGATGCGTGCGATGAAGTCTTGGTGAATCATGCGCTCGCCGGAGCGAGGAGCTGAAGACGACATGATTGTCGAATTGGCGAGGAGCGCCGACGGAGAAATTGGCGAGAGTGTGGTGTCGCGATATTCCTGAAATGATGAAGGCGCGGTTTGTGTGTGTTGGTTTTGGCTTGGTTAGATGGATGGAGAAGCTTAAGCGCGGGCGCGGCTGAGGTTTCGAGGTAAAGGAAATCTGAGAATTGCGGCGCGAGGCTGACCTTGTCAAAGCTCCACGTTTGACTTGTACAACAAACGCAGGCGCAAACAATAAAATACCACCTGAACAGATTTTCCCTATTTAAATAAATCAGTAATTCGAGTCAGTTCGACATAAAATTGAATCCTGGCTTTTGCCATTGTTTATGGGCATCCTTCTAACCCTATGAGCCGCGTTTGAGGAGCATTCCGCACCACTCATTGAAGCTGGTCTCATAACTTGCTGTTAGCACTTGTGAAACAATTGACTCGTTGCACTTTCTAATCATTTAAATTGTCATTTCCATTAAATGGTTCATCTGCCCTGTTTGTCATAGCCCCAATCTCATTCAAGTCTATAGCTAAGGTGCGTTTGTTTCAAACAACCCAGTTCCGTTATCGCCAAATCCCAGTTGTGGTGTGTCGCCCGTCATTTCCGCCTCATGATTGTAATACACGTCTCGGAATACACATCGCATTATTGTGCAGCTTCATAAAGCTAGTCACTGTGTTTAGGTATACAAGACACACAGGTAATCCTTCAGCCGGGATATCTGCTGTGCTGAAGAAGAAGAAAGGATCCTCGTGGTTCGTTCGTTTAAGAGCTGTTCTTGGCGTAGTTCTTCTTGCCGACAGTGAAGGGCACGTAGCGGTACTTGATCATGTGCTGAATTTGCTTTCGCACTGGAGGCAGTCAGTATAAGAGATTATGCGTCGAGCAATGGTGGGAACTTACTGGTCAAGAAGAAGAGGATGAACCAGTACATAACCAGAACGGGCCAGAAAACTGGCACGTTGAAGATCTCGAACCAACTGCAGGTGAAACCAATGACGATGGCTCGGGTAGCCCAGTACCAGAACTTGAACTCGGGAAGTCGGCGGATAAAGGGCTTGAACTCTTCATCAGACTTGGTGGGGAGAGTGCCCACGGAGCCATCCTCCATATCATTATCAGCCTCTTCGTTGGAGGGGTCGAATTTAGGCTGCAGGAAAGCGAGGAACAGGTTCAAAAGGTAGATACCGAGCGCATAGGCAACTACAGTCTGTTAGCATTGATCGAGAAAACCATAGGGTCGCGGAGAGAGGCGTACCGATGTACCAGCCCTGCGCAAGTAGGATTCGCAGGAAGAAGAGCAGCAGGCAGACAACAGTGCCAACCCATCGGTAGAGGACGAAAGGGGTCGACTGATCCAGCAAAGCTTGGTATTTCTGATTATATCGTTAGTAGAGTCGCAGGGCATCAAACTCGGCGCTGAAAGACGTACGCGCTGGATCTTGGAGGTGTGGACGCTGACAGCCTCGAAAGGGGTCTGCTCAGGCTCTGGCGCATTCATCTTGAATAGAGAGTATCGCTTCGTCAATGTCGATCAAGGTATTCTTCCGGGTAAGGTATCGCAATTATTCGTGTAAAAAAGAGTCGAGTCTGGGTGTGCAAGACAACGACTGTAATGTGAAGAAAGGTAATGAAGGGACTGATTGATGCGAAGAGAAGAAAAAAATGCGATGCGATGGCGAATCCACGATTAGAGGGGACCTGTAACTTTGAACTTTTGGCGATACAGCCACGTAAGGTTTGTTTAGCTAGTTCCTAATCTTCCGGCCCTTTACCGGACAAAGGAGAGACCGTTGGATTGGCAGGTTGTTTGGTGGCCTCCCTGAAACTCCCCAGTCAGTGCACAATCTTATTGGTGATTAAGCCAGATAGCCCTGGGGGAGAGGGGAGCTTGGAGAAATGCTTCTGGAGAGAGCCCCCTTTGACTCCACATATCAATGAGGCGCAGCTATTTCTTGTCAGTGTGAATTGCACCAGACACTTGGGATTTACCCCTGCACCCTTGACAGTTCATGCTGTAAGGCAAGCTTCCAGTTTGGATAACGTTGGCCCATTCTGCAGCGGACATAGTCGTTCAAGGGTAGACGTCAATTCAACCAAGGGATGCTAATATGTTTATGCCCTGCTACAACTCGTGGCCAAATTACATGGTCGTTAACAATCCGATTGAGTACTTCTATCTCACACAGTGGAGTGTTTATAGTTATTCCAAGGTTGACATGATAAGCCTGATGTACCGCGTCATCATTGCCTCGTTCTTCACAAACAGACTCAAATGCCAAATCAGACAGAAAAAGAGCAAATAGTTCTGAGTGGAAGACGTTGACATTAAACCTACTTAGTGAATATTTATCTCGAGTTACAATGTAACTCTCCACGTGACAGTCACTAACAAATCTGGTTGTCGGCTTTGTCATGGATATGGACGGCCCATCTTATCCTCGGCTTATTCGTCCAGTTGCGTCACTGGGGAAGCTCAAGGTCCCCGGTTAATGCAGCTCTTAAGCTTCTCATAGTATCAACTTTTGGTTTTGTATGAGATTTGCAGTATCTACACCAATTGCTTCAACCGTAAAGTAGAACAAACTCCAACTCTTTTTCAGAGCCATTCTTGTTCATTGATTTCTTATTGTTACGATTTTCATCTCTTAATTTCACAATGAACGCTTTCCGTTGCATGAGACCCTTGGCCGCTCGAGTGCCATTTCAACGGTCTACTCTTCCCCGAGTTGCTCGAGCTTACAGCTCCAAAACCTTTGAGTATATCCAGGTTTCTCAACCTAAGCCTGGTGTTGGCCAAGGTAAGACTATCAAATACTTCAATTTCTTGATTTGGTTACGGCACGACAGCTAACTCTCATACCAGTCACTTTGAACCGCCCCAAGGCCCTTAATGCTCTTTGCACACCTCTTATCAAGGAGCTCAACGAGGCGCTCCTTGACTTTAATGCGTCTGATGACACCACGGTCATTATTCTGACCGGTTCTCAAAAGGCTTTTGCTGCTGGTGCCGATATCAAGGAGATGGCCCCTCTTACATTTGCTGAGGCCTACACCAACTCCTTCATCGAATCGTGGTCGGACCTCACCACTCAGGTCAAGAAGCCCATCATCGCTGCAGTCTCTGGCCATGCCCTTGGTGGCGGCTGTGAGCTGGCCATGATGTGCGATCTCATCTACTGTACCGAGAACGCCAACTTTGGCCAGCCCGAGATCAAGCTTGGTACTGTCCCTGGCGCCGGTGGCAGCCAGCGCCTCACTCGTGCCATTGGCAAGTCAAAGGCCATGGAGCTCATCCTGACCGGTAAGTCCTTCTCTGGCGTTGATGCCGAGAAGTGGGGACTTGCTGCCAGGACGTTCCCTACACACGAGGCCTTGATGGAGGAGACACTCAAGCTTGCTGAGACTATCGCCGGGTACTCAAGGGTCGCTGTCCAAGCTGCCAAGGAGGTTGTCAACAAGAGCCAGGATCTGCCTCTCCGAGACGGTGTTGAGTTTGAGCGACGGGTGTTCCACAGTCTGTTTGGCAGCCAGGACCAGAAGATCGGCATGAAGGCATTCGCAGAGAAGAAGAAGGCTGAATGGAGCCACTCATAAAGATATTTAATCTGAAGCTATATGTATCTTCACTTGATGAAGTGAGCAACACAGTTTGGACTTTTCTCTAGATACATAATTCAAAAGACACTATCAGCACGAAAATACATCATCATGTGCATATGTCTACACACCCTCCCCAGACATGATCATGTGTGGGGACGAGGCAGCAGTTCCTTGAGCTGGTCGTCGATGTAAGCTCTAAAACGTAGCAGCTAACAACGGATTAAGCTCATATTAATTCGAACAGAAGTATTGGAGCTTATTATTGACATGCACGCCATGCCAAACATACATGAACTTTGGGTTCAGTTTATATAATAGCACGATATATCGTGTCCTGTTGAAATACAGATACTATCTTATCTATGACTGGTTTCATTAGAGGTCGTATTCGAAACTCAACACGACTTTTGATGCATACAGTGTCTTACACACCCCGCAGACATCCATACATGATTCTCTATATATGTAAAGCGGTTCTCTCAATTTCCATATTGCGGCCCAACCTCTCTCTAGTTGCAACTTATGACAGAGTGTGTGTTGTGTAAAAGCAGCTATTGCTGGCCTTCCTTGTAGAGGCCAAACGCCCAGACCGACCCCGCCACCCACCACTAAAGCAAGGTAAGGCCCGTACTGCAGAACCTCTAGTCAACCCAACATTGTCCGCAACCTTTATCTTCAGCAACATATTCCTCCTCAGCGCGAGTTTCCTACTTTCTTGGCGCGCGCGCGAAAGCTTCTCCTCCCCAGAGAATGGGTCGCGATTAATACAGTATCATGAATGGAGCCTACAAACACTGGCTTGGACTTGGAAAAGGAGCTGACGTGCTCTGTAAATCTCCCCGCCTTTTCGTCCCCAAACTTGGTGACCGCCAACTGTAGCTAACTGTGTGCGCAGATCTGCACGGAGCTCCTTTACCAGCCTTTGACTCTTCTTGATTGTCTTCATACCTTTTGCGGTGCCTGTTTGAAAGAATGGTTCTCTTTCCAGGCTGCGACTGCCGAGCGATCGCCGAATCCGCCTGCTCCCGGCGCAAACATCTTTACCTGCCCATCATGTAGAGCTACTGTACGGGCTACCCAGCATAATGCTACTGTCGTCACTCTCTTGGACATGTTTGTCTCGGCGAGTCCTGATAAAGCTCGATCAGCATCTGAGAAGGAGGAAATGGCAAAAAAGTACAAACCAGGCGATCAAGTCTTGCCAACAATCAATACCCACCGAACTGCGGAGGAGCGGCGCGCCGATGCTCGAGACAGAAGATTGGTGGAAGAAGTGAGAGAATTGAGTCTTCAAGAGGCGGGAGTTTCTTCAGCGCCTCCAAGGACACGACGGAGACGTGAGAGTCGATCTGCGGATGACAGGAGACGGTCAAGCAGAGACAGAGAAAGGGACCAAAGCTTGGATAGCCGACACCATCGAGGAGGTCGTCGCCCTCGAATGGATGACGGAGGTCGCCACAGTTCCGATCAACTCCAGAGCGATGGCGAACGACGACGTCGGAGAAGCGAGTCAAGGCAGCGCCAGGTCGAGCATCAGTCATCAATTCGATCACTAATCAGTTCCGGCGATATGAGTGAGAGAGATATCGAAAGGGAAATAGAGTCCTTTGCCAGGCAGATCCAGGAGGAGGGGCTCCTCGACGGGCTTGATCTAGATAACATCGATCTGAGTCGCGACGACGAGCTCAGCAGGAGGATCACAGAGGCATACCGACGACGGCAGAGGGACCGAACACGCCAAGAGACGCGGAGAACCAATGCAGGTAACTATCCTCCATTGACGCGACATGCCGAGAGTTCAGGAACAGATTCTCGCATGCTGGCTCCAGAAGGTGGTCGACCACGAGAGCGATCCCGACCACATTCCAGATCTGCAAGCGCTGCAAGTGCCACAAGTGCTGCAAGCCAGACTGAGGAACGGAGTCGTCAGCCAACATCTACGCCTTCAGCAAACCTGGAGGTCCAAGAACCAGTCCGAAGACCAAGGCGCCGAACTGCTAGCGGAGGTCGCAGCTCGACGACCCCAGTGTTTCCAACAACAAGTGAGCCCAGGCCTGCTGCTCGTTCATCCACAGACCTGAGCGCAAGGCCCCAAGCCTCTGATGCCTTACAGTCCCGACCTACCTTCAGCGAGGGACGCAGCACCAGCACCCCTATTCATACCGTACCGTTTCCTAATCCCACAGATGCTGCCTCATCCAGTAGCAGCGCTGCAAACCTTTCCTTTGCCAATCGCCAGGGGACCACTCCGAGCGCATCAGTCCCCCCCTTGTTCTCCCATCATGATCCAGCAGCCAGCCGGTCGACCAGACCTCGCCCAGTCGATCTTGCAATCGTCCATCAGACAGTCACTAGCCCGATCAGCAGTCCAACTGTGTCAGGACACCAAAGGACAAGATCCCAACTCTTCCCGGAACCTTCCTTTAGTTGCTCTCGGTGTAACAAACCACATATCGAATATGAGCTCCATTACAACTGTTCAATATGTGCTGGTGGACGATGGAACATGTGTCTAGACTGCTACAGGACCGGAAAGGGCTGCCTCCATTGGTTCGGATTTGGCTACGGTGCTTGGGCAAAATGGGAGAAGTCGCGTCAACAGAAAGGAGATCCTTCCCTACCAAAGCCACATATGTTGACCGCGAGTCGTTATAAATCCCCTCGTTCAGCCCCTGGTGGAGCCGATGGACGGAAAACATTAACATCAGACGATCCCCGGCATCGATTAGAAAGTGGCACTTTCTGTGCCAAGTGCTTTGCCTGGACGAACGAATGTTATTGGCGATGCGACATTTGTAACGAGGGTGACTGGGGCTTTTGCAACGACTGTGTGAACCAGGGAAGATCATGCACTCATAGCCTGCTACCTCTGGCTCACGAAGCTAGCCAGCCGACTCAGAGCAGATCTGGAAGTCCCCCCAGATCACCTGGTCGACCCCCAGCGGCCACAATATTTAGAGGCCCAAACGCATCCAACATTGGGCCGTTCAAGCCACTGTCCTTTACGACACGTTGTGATATATGTCAAGAGCCTATTCAGCCGAACCAGGCACGATATCACTGCTATCATTGCACAAGCTCTCTAGTTTCAGACGCCGCGCCGGGCGATTATGATATATGTTCTTCTTGTTATGGAAACCTGGTCACACAACGACAGATCAGCACCGAGAATGGTTATTCGGGATGGAGAAGGTGCCTCAATGGGCACAGGATGGTTGTCGTTGCGTTCACCGACGGCAAGGTTGGCCAATGGAGATATGTTGCCAAGGATCTAGTGGGAGGTCGGGGACTGAAGTCAGACGCAGCAGAAAAGCCAGAACACCGCGAGCAAGGTCTTCAGGTGTGGGTTTGGCATGATAACGACCAAAACCTTGCTCGACTTGTCACCAGAGATGTGTCAGAAACAGCGCCGACTGAGAGTGGTTTTACCCAAAGTTTCCCACCTGAAGGTGGAGTTGGGCTGAAAGCGACAGCGAGGTATGGATGGTATCCGAAGGCTGGAGCAGACGATGAGCTTCTTTTCCCGCGGGGAGCGGAAATCAAGGAAATTGAAGACGTGAATGGAGAATGGTTCTTTGGAGCGTATATGGGTTCTCGAGGATTGTTCCCAGCACCATATGTGTGGTTAGAGCAGAACAACTGAGGAGATTAAGGCTGACACAATGCCGCATTGGATACCAGATAGATATAAGACGTTTTGAATTTTAATACCATTTTTAATATGGCTGAGTTGGAGAATTATCATGTATTATCGATATACCTTGAAGCATATGGAAGTCGGTGCGGGACTTGACCATACATCGCCGACAGCCCGGGATTGCGCCATTGCCGATCGCGGCCCCACCATCCAAGTACAGTTCCCTTCTTACCAAGCTGAACTTGCACCAAATATCCTCAACCTCTCCCTATACTTGGGAATATTTTACACCTGCGGCTTTGTCAATTGACTCTACTCAAGTCCGCGACGCTTCACATCTCATAACATGTTCCGTCCCAGTGCTAGACGGCTTGCTGCTGCCGCGGCTAAAGCTGCTGCAGCTCCCACGTCCCACACCATCAATGTATCGAGAGCTCAAGGTGTTTCCCGAGGTTTGACTGGAGGTGCGCATATTAACAACCTTAACGATGAAGCTTAACGACTAACCTGACCTGCTGCAGCTATCGGAAACACTCCTCTCATTCGTCTTAACCGTCTCTCCGAGGAGACCGGCTGTGAGGTCCTTGGTAAGGCAGAGTTCATGAACCCTGGTGGTTCAGTCAAGGATCGGGCAGCTCTGTACGTTGTCAAGGATGCTGAGGAGCGCGGCCTTCTCAAGCCCGGCGGCACTGTCGTCGAGGGTACCGCCGGAAACACCGGTATCGGCCTCGCCCACGTCTGCCGGTCCCGCGGCTATAAGCTCGTCATCTACATGCCCAACACCCAGTCCCAGGGCAAGATTGATCTTCTAAGACTTCTCGGCGCCGAGGTCTACCCTGTGCCTGCCGTTGCTTTCGACAACCCCGATAATTACAACCACCAAGCCCGCAGACACGCTGAGCGACTCGACAATGCTGTCTGGACGAACCAATTCGACAACACGGCCAACCGCCGTGCGCATATCGAGACGACAGGGCCTGAGATTTGGACACAAACGAATGAGAAGGTCGATGCTTTCACATGCGCTACTGGTACTGGTGGAACCTTGGCTGGTACCACGAGATACCTGAAGGACATTTCCAACGGCCGAGTGAAGTGCTTCCTCGCCGATCCTCCTGGCAGTGTCCTTCACTCCTTCGTCTCCTCTGGGGGTAAGCTCAACGAGCGCACGGGTTCCAGTATCACCGAGGGTATTGGACAGGGTCGCATTACCGACAACCTTCAACCTGATATTGATCTGGTGGATGGTTCGCTGCACATTTCCGACGAGAAGAGCATTGAGATGGTCTACCGCTGCTTGGATGAGGAGGGTCTTTACTTGGGCGCCAGTTCCTCTCTGAACGTCGTTGCTGCTAAGGAGGTTGCTGAGAAGTTGGGCAAGGGTCACACCGTTGTCACTGTTCTCTGCGATGGTGCCTACAGATATGCCGACAGGCTGTTCTCGCGCAAGTGGCTGACAGACAAGAAGCTTCTGGGAGCTATTCCCAAACATTTGGAGAAGTATATCGTTCTCCCGTAGAAAAGAGTGTTGTACAAATAATCTAAATGATACATATCCACCGGTCATGAAAACCAACACCCAAGATTTTTGTCTTGCATATATTCTTCAAGATCATGCCTCTCTGCTTGCCGAATTCTTCTCACAATCGAGAGAAGGGCGTCCAGCTAGTAGAAGTTATTCTGATGAGAGGGCATCCACCCAATTAGGCTTTCGTCCTGTGACAGCCTCATATGCGTGGCCCCAGCCTGCCTTATTCCGTCTGGCTCCTGCGCTTGCATCTGCCCTGATGAAACTTTCAAGGTTTTGCTCGAGTGCCTCTCGGACAGGTGTCAGATCGCTGGCATCGTCACCAATGATCTCTTGTGCCAACTCTATTCCCTTGATGTTCTGGGCCACGAGGTGGACATAGTAATAGGGGGCAATGTGCTGCATGTGCTGGCGGCTGAGGGGCTCAACACGTGGGTTCACATAGTTGAGGTAGGGCGACTTGGTCAGGGGTTCGGATAGCTGGTCCTTCCAGGCGCTGGTGATAAACTCAACATTGTCTCGCACGTCTCGGATCAACTGCTCCACAGAAGCTTCAGCTGCCTGCTGCTCCTTGACTGCAGATGTTTGGGCGTAAAGGATCAAACCTCGGATCGCGGGGTTGAAATGAGGCTGCTCACGAGGCGAGGCAGCGTCTCGCAGATGCTCCGGTCGTTGTATCAGATCCCAAACCAACTGGTTCCACTTCAACGCTTCCTGAACCTCGCTCTCCTCTCCGGCAGGTTTGATGATTTTGATGTTGACACTCGCCAATAGCAGAGCAACAGAACTGGTGTTGTTCAAGAGAAACCCGGTCTTTGAAGACTGTTTAGCGCACTCGATGATCGCATATGGCTGTCGGTGTTTACCAGCTCTTCGGATCGCGGCGTCGTATTGCTGGCGCTTTAGTCGAATGCCAGCCTTCTTGTATCCGGCGAGAAGTGTGCCCAGGTTGTCCCATTCCTCTTTAGTCGTCATGAGTTGTGTGGCCTCCTGGTATGCCTTGCCCGAGTTGGGAATATCTTTGAATCGGTCAATGGTCTTGAAGGTATGCTCGAGGCCATCAAGCTCAATAACAACGGGGTTTCGCTGGATGTAGTCGCTCTTCTTCTTGTTGTGGATGAGTTTTCTCTGCGCCTCTGGTAGGTAGGCGGGCAGGATGATCTTCTCCTGGATTTGAGTGAGGACTTGGTTCAACTCAGGGTTCTCGGTCTCTGCAAAAACAGCACTCAAGCCTAGGAAATTGTCAGTTAAGTTGCTCCAGTCGTTTGTCTTAGTGGTAAATTTGACCTACTCCGGCGAGAAGTTGCACTGAAGTGTCGGTATTGGGGTACACATCTTGTAATAGGTACCCTTGAACTCGCAAGCGGCCGGAATGCCGATATCAACGACCTGTTCATTATTGCGCTGACTATAAACGGACAATAATAAGATGTCCTTCTAGAATTGAAGCACTTGATAAAGGCTATGATCCCATCCAACATTTTGGAAGGAATTATATCGGAGAAATTGTGGGCCAGGCCAATCACCAACGGCAATTGGCAGCGTTAGGCCCAAGGCATTGCAAGTAGCTCCAGAATTTCTAGCGTCGCTCAACCTCAGTTGCTGTATCTTTCACGACAATTCAAATCAAAATGAACGTCACCAGTGTGGGACGGCCAGTTGGCTGTCTCAAGACTGCCCTTCGACGTACGAGGTTCCAGAGGATGTTCCAAAGGAACGTCTCCGTGGCAGCCGCTGTTGCGCCTCTAACTAAGCAGACCTCGAACGCCTTTAGCGCTGAACAACGTATGTCGTCTTCACGATCAGGATTGCCATGAAATATAATTGACACTCAATTTAGGCGCGGATATTGCCAAGGTCAGCAAGTTCCAGATCTACCCTCGTGTCCCGAGCATCCGCACAACCCACCCCGATCCGATGCCCGCACTGCTGGAGAAGCAAATCACCAAACTCGACCCGACCGGCGCACGCACACGACTCTTCTCTAGGGAACATGCCGACAGCGCCAAAGTGGGCGACGTTCTGATGGTGACGACGAAGAGCGGCGAGCCCTTCTCTGGAGCTTTCTTGCAGATCCGACGCCGGGGCCAGGACACAGCGATCCAATTGCGAGGACAGATGATGAAGGTGGGCGTTGAGATGTGGTTCAAGATCTACAGCCCGACTGTGACTGGTATCGATATTATCTGGCGACGACCCAAGAGGGCACGCCGTGCGCGCCTTACGTACATGCGCAAGCCCAGTCACGACATGGGCAGTGTGGACCAGATGGTGTTTGCCTGGAAGAAGGAGAGATACACTCTACGATCACAGGCCAACCAACCTGGAAAGACAACAAGAAAGCAACATTCCAAGATTCTCGGACAGAAGAAGTAGAGGAATTTGGGCATAGGGACTGGTTGTATGATATATTATGTATAAGAGCTTGTTTAGAGGGGCATCCACAAAGAAATTCCAATAACTCCTTCTTTCATCCTACTGCTGAGATACAGAAAAGCGATTTGCTGCGATGTCTAGTTCAGACCTTGGGGTTGAGAAGTCTGTATAGCAGCAGCGCTTACAACCGATTACATGTCTATCTACAGGACTGTATCCTCAGATCCCTCATTCTAGCGAGGATGAAGGTTGGACAAGATTGGACAATATACGCGGAATCAACTTATATCCGCTTCTTTCTCTAATTATTTATAAGTGACCTCTGCGTTGTGGAGGGTATCTTCAATATTAGTCTCTGAGTAACGAACATACTATTGGAAAATCGACTCTAATTAAGCATTAGCCCAGAATCATCTAGGACTTTTTGTCCCCATTTGCATGTCCTTGGTATCCTATGCGTCGTCAAATTTCGCTGTCCATTCCATCTACTTTGATTCTCAACAAACCCATCTTTTATTTTATAATCGTAGGTGAAGGGAGAGTCGTTTTGTTAAAACCAGACGGTTTACTCAAGACTTCAATATTCGAGATCATCTAGCGGTACCATTCTCTCGTTGATGATAGGACTATCCACTCTGCAATGAAGTCCGGATATGCATAAAGAAATGACTTGTATATCTTATTGCAGGCGTTACGAGTTGTAGTAAGATATTTTACAACCAACAGGTCCAGGGTAGTTATGTCTCAGCTGCAACAAAGATAGTCCTATGATCGGTTCTCAAGTGTAGAATAATAGCGTTCCACAACGTTTCACCAAAACGTTTGTGACTGACCGTTTACTCGCAATGAAGTTTAACGCAGTTCAGCTTATCAATTGCCCCTCCATGTTACCAAAGGCTGTTGAGGCGACGCCATGCGTCGGGGTGTGTAGCCGGTGATCGACCCAACCTGGAAAGCGTTTCGTTCCACGCAGGGTCCACCCCTGAATTAACCTTCTATAAAATGACATATGCATTGAGTTGTCAAAAACTCCAAAATTGGGATAATAGATGACTTTAAGAAATGTTTGTTTGGAAAGATGAAGAATGACAATAACGAAAACATCGTCTTATAATTATGGCGAAACCTTTCTTATTATATCATCTTTTATCTCAGATGTCACCAAGGGAAAGCATCGGTATGTATCTTCATGCGAGGAGGTTTGCCAGGAAACGTTAGGGATGAAGAGATGGGAACCTAACGGCCAGGTATAAGCCCAACAACGCCTCTCTCTCTCTCTGCATGCGTGCCTTGGACACAACTCAAAAGTTAATTAAGCGCCTGGCCTCGTCTACCCCTATATAACCATAACAGGTTATACGCAATCCCCTCTACCAATCTCTCTTCCAAGAACCTAATCACAAGGCAGACTGGTAGAAACCTGGTTCATCAGCAACCGCCCAAGCAAGAGCAGGGGCTCAGAGCAACCGCTAGAAGGGTCTTCGAGAGCTAAAAATGGACGCTACTGGAGATCACACCCAAGTGTTCCAGGGGATGCGTCCACTGCAGCCCGGCAACGACAAGTTCCCCGATTTTTGTTTACACGCCGGGGCCCAATGCAGCAACGACTGCAAGCAGCTGCAGGAGCGCTACCAAGAGAACAAAGAGGACTGCCGCTACAGCTGCTATCGAAGCCTCGACAACAACTCTAAACAATATCGTCACTATCAGCATTTCTGCCATTCTCCATCTGTTCCAATATCGGCGTCATCTCGCTTATCGTATATCTCCACCGCCTCGACCTCGGCTTCATCTTCATCCTCGAGGGTATCGAACGCTTCACTCGAGTCACTTTCAACCCCCGTCTCCGTCTCTGCCTCCGCCTCCGTATTTGACGTCTCTCCACACTCACCTCGCTTCTCGTCCGACACCAACAACTCCTCCTCGATCGTCTCCGAATTCCTCGCCCGTCGTCGAACCCTCACGAGCGTTTCCTCTTGTTCGCCATCGTCTTCCCCACCATCTTCACCGACCCCGCGTACGAGGCGGGACAAGTCACAACTGCATGCGGCGCGAGTCCAGCGGTCAGAAAGCACAACTACAGCCACAGGATTTCTTCTAGGCCTCCAGAAAGGAAAGAAACCAACGCAATCGGCGAGCTCGCGAAGGTTTACGCTCAGCGCACCCACTGCCGCAGACGCTCTTGCTGCTGTCGAGCCCCCGCATGATCAAAAGTTGACGAGAATGGCTTATTCGGATCAACAACAATGGATTAAGGTCCAACAGAAGACGTTCACAAAATGGTATGCTCAATCTTGGATCCCTAGCCTTTGTCGTACTGAAATTTCTTTGTTAGGCTCAACACAAAGATCGAGGCCCGCAACCTCGAGGTTAAGGACCTTATATCAGATCTTAAAGATGGTGTAAGTTGATTATAAGAGGGTATTCACTAGCAATTTAACTCACGCGATACCTAGGTTATGCTGATACACCTCCTCGAATGTCTTTCACACGAATCGCTAGGCCGCTATGCCTCAAAACCCAAGCTCCGAGTCCAAAAATTCGAGAATGCAAACCTTGCACTCGACTTTGTTAAGTCTAGGGGTATTCAGATGACCAACATTGGTGCTGAAGATGTGGTCGATGGCAACCAAAAGATTGTTCTAGGTCTCATCTGGACCCTGATTCTTCGATTCACCATCAGTGACATCAGTGAGGAGGGAATGTCAGCAAAGGAGGGTCTTCTGCTCTGGTGTCAACGGAAGACGGCGTGCTACGACGAGGTGGAGGTGCGAGACTTCAGTGGCAGCTGGAACGATGGTTTGGCTTTCTGTGCTCTATTGGATATTCACCGACCCGATCTCATCGATTATGACGCCCTGGACAAGACAGATCATCGAGGCAACATGCAACTGGCTTTCGACCTCGCCCATAAGGAGATTGGTATCCCTAAACTGCTCGATGTGGAGGATGTATGCGATGTGGCCAAGCCTGAAGAGCTATCTCTGATGACTTACATTGCATACTGGTTCCACGCCTTCTCGCAAATGGAAAAGGTTGAGAATGCTGGACGCCGTGTGGAGAAGTTTGTCAATAATATGCAAGGCGCTTGGGAGATGCAGAGTGCCTACGAACGACGAATGCGGGCGCTCCTACAGGCCATTCAGGAGCGAATTGAGTTGTGGAAGCAGGCCAAGTTTGAAGGAACATACGCCGATGCCAGAGCTCAGTTGACCCAGTTTTTCGAGTACAAAAAGGGCAAGAAGCGTGAATGGGTTGCTGAGAAGAGTGACTTGGCAACGTTGCTCGGAAACATCAAGACAAAGCTGGGTACTTATCGCTTGAGGCCATACGATCCACCTGTCGAGTTAAGTTTGGATACCCTTGAGAAGAAGTGGGCAGAGCTGGCATCAAATGAGATGACCCGTGCCCAGCTCATCAACGAGACGATTCGAGAGTAAGTTGATCTCGTTCATATACGTATGAGTATTTCTAACAACGTTATAGCATCAAGAACGCCCTTCGCAAATCTTTTGCTGATAAGGCAAACGATTTTGCGATGGCCCTCAACACAATGCAATTGGCCATCTCGGGCCTTGATGGTGATGTAGAAGATCAACTACACCATGTGAGGAAGCTAAGTGAGAGCCTCTCCCCTTTGGACCAGTACCTGGATAAAATTTCAGAGTTGGACCAGAAGTGCCAAGAGGCCAACATTGAGGAGAACGACTTTACTACTTACACACACGATGAACTTTCATACGAACTCGGACTTGTCAAGACTTCAGTGCAGAAGAAGCTTGCCTTTTTGGAGAACCAGATGGTAGCGCGAAGCATGACGAACCTAACGCCTATTCAGTTGGAAGAGTTCGAGAGTGTTTTCCGCCACTTTGATCGTGATGACACCAATTCGCTACAGGAGCTCGAATTTAGCGCCGCCCTTGCTTCGTTGGGACTTGTGTTCTCGGAGGATGAGATGCACGATTCCTTTTACACAACGTCTGGTGGACGTGACTATGTGACATTTGAACAATTTATCCGGTTCATGGTGGATGTGACAGAGGATCAGAACACGGCAGAACAAGTCTTCCAATCGTTCCGTGAAGTGGCTGATGGAAAGCCCTACGTGACAGAGATGGATTTACGACACAGTTTGGTGCCCGACGAAGTGATCGATCAGCTTGTTGAAATCATGCCCGCGCACAATGGACCGGACATGTCAGAGGACCGAGACATGCCTCAATACGACTACATCTCCTTTATGGAGAAGTTGATCAGCGATCAAAATAGGGATAGGGAGACCTCAGAAGCAGCCCAGGCAAACGTTGAGCCACAAAGCCCTCACACTAACGGGGTCTAGGAGCAAAAAATGGAGGACCCATGGCTAGAACTGCATGCGTCTGTGCAAATGGAATTGAATATGAAGCTTGGCATCAAAGGCTTGAAAAGGAGGGGAGGGGAAGACGGGTAGAGGCTGGTATCGAAAGACTGGCTGACCTTTCTGGTTGATGCAACATATAGGGGTGCTTTTTACTTGTACAGGCGAAGATGGAGGGACTATTGGCTTTTGGCAAATGAATATCCTATTGAGTTATACCAGAGAGTGGGTGGATGGATTATGGATGGATGGATTGGTTAGGAAGACAACAACTAACATTGGGCGGCTCTACCCAACCTTCTTTTTGGGACACCGCCGTCGAAGTAGTTTTTTTATTTAGTTAATACCATCAAGGGTCAGGGACTTGACGAGTCGAAGATTCTGCTTATTTAGTCGACATCCATGTTTAGCCCTTTTTGCCATTGTGATGATCTCAAGACGATCTGTGGAGTTTGGATATTTAAGGTCGGGACTTTGGTGTTCTAGAACCATCAAATCATACTACGTATAAGAGTACTTAGGTCTTGAAGGGTGGAGGAACAATGAATGAAACATAGTTAATTGGATAGTAGTTGATTGATATTTTAAGAATGAGGAAATGCAGAATGCGGCGAAAATGTGTGCATTTACCGATCTTTTAGTGCTTGCTTAAGCTACCATCGGCGTAGAGTTAAATCTGCCGAAGCATACTGAAATAAACCGTCGAGAACACAAATTGAACCGTTGCGAAAAGAAAGTAACGGGCTTCCGAACACGGCGAGACCGGCCGAAAATCTTACTATGTCACTGTTCTAAAGGGTAATTGAAAAATGGTCAAGGCAAAACCTTGACTTCTTACATATAGGCTATGGCCGGTGTCGGGTTGGATGAGTGAGGTGGGCTCCGCAGTTCTTAGCCTTGCGCAATCCATTGACAAAAAGTTGCTGGGGGCGATATTACAGATTTGTTTTTCTCTTTCTCTTTCTTTTTCGTCAGTTATATACGCATTGAGGCTGTCGAATAAAAGTCCTATACGGTTAATTTGATTCAGAGTCAATTTTCCAAGCATGTCTTGTCGTTCACAGCTCTTCCGCGCCCTCAGAGCGCCCGCCTCCGGTAGCGGTAGCGGCAGCAGGAGGACTGCTTCGATGAGGGCAAACGCTCTCGGAAGAAGTCTCGTCCACTCAAACTCCACCGTCCGATGCATCGCGACCACGGCCCCGAGACTCGTGTCCCCGACGCCGGCGCGGGCTCAGCAGACAAAGCTGACTTCCGAGACGTACCCGCAGCTCGAGCGCGATGCCCGGTTCGCTCAGGTCACGCCCGAGCATGTTGCGCGCTTCCGTGAGATCTTGGGTAACAACCCCTCGGCCATCATCGACGGCATCACGGACGGGGCGGGCGTCGACGCGGCCGACTTTGAGACGTACAACGAGGATTGGATGCACAAGTACAAGGGCCAGTCCAAGCTGGTGCTCAGGCCCGGCACCACTGACGAGGTTAGCGGCATCCTCAAGTACTGCAACGAGCAGCGTCTGGCTGTCGTGCCCCAGGGAGGAAACACAGGCCTCGTGGGAGGCTCCATCCCCGTTTTCGACGAGATCGTCATTAGCATGGCCCGCATGAACGAGATCCGCTCCTTCGACGAGGTCAGTGGCTCCCTTGTCATTGATAGCGGCTGTGTCCTCGAGGCCGTCGACTCGTACCTTGCCCAAAAGGGTTATATCTTTCCTCTCGACCTCGGTGCCAAGGGATCATGCCACGTCGGTGGAAACGTAGCCACAAACGCTGGCGGCCTGCGACTGCTCCGTTACGGCAGTTTGCACGGCTCCGTTCTGGGTGTTGAGGCTGTCATGCCCAATGGCACCATAATTAATGATCTTTGCACCCTGCGCAAGAACAACACCGGCTACGATGTCAAGCAGCTCTTCATTGGCGCCGAGGGTACTTTGGGTATTATCACAAAGATCGCCATCCAATGTCCCCAGCGCTCTCCTGCCGTGAATGTTGCCGTCTTTGGCATTGAGTCATATGATAAGGCTCAGCTTGCCTTCCGTGAGGCCAAAAAGCAGCTGTCGGAGATCCTCTCTGCGTTTGAGCTGATGGACGGCCGCAGCCAGAGGATTGTGTCAGAGGTCAAGGGTCAGGATCATCCTCTTGAGGGCGAGTACCCTTTCTACTGCCTGATTGAGACGAGCGGTTCCAATGGCGAGCACGACTACGCAAAGCTTGAGGCATTCCTCGAGGATGTCATGACCCGTGAGGTTATTGCTGACGGTGTCGTCGCCCAAGACGAGACACAGCTTCGCAACCTGTGGGGCTGGCGTGAGGGCATCACCGAGTGCCTGGGTCACTGGGGCGGCACCTACAAGTACGATATCTCGATTCCTCTTAACGAGATGTACACTATAGTTGAAGATACCAAGGCCCGTTTGACAGAAGCTGGCCTCTTGGGTGACACGCCTGACCACCCCGTTGTTGACGTCCTTGGCTACGGCCATATGGGTGATTCCAACCTACATCTCAACATCCCCGTGCGCCGCTACGATCCCGCTGTTGAAAAGGCCCTGGAGCCTTGGGTATACGAGTGGATTCAGAAGCGCAGCGGCAGCATCAGTGCTGAGCATGGCTTAGGAATTGCCAAGAAGAAGTTTATCGGTTACAGCCGAGACGACACCACGATCGCTCTGATGAAGCAGATTAAGAATCTTTTTGATCCTGTGAGTTTCATCCTCCCCCCCTCCAGCCCTATCCCTGCCCAATGTTTCGTATATCCAGCCCTGTTGTGCACGCATGGTTCTGTATACAGCACCTTGTCCCCCCCCTCCTTTACACTTTCCCGACGTTAGGGCTGACATCTGACCCCAGAATGGCATCATGAACCCCTACAAGTATATTTAATACCCCGGTCTCTTGGCCTCTTACTCGAGTGACAGCATATCTCACCACATGCCTCTTGCTCTGCAGCATGCTGCAGCGTCATACGTGCTGCTCAATTGATTCCAATTGCAATTTGTGGCTATGTCATAACAGACCCCGATAGCCATAAACAGATGCGATAAGCGCAAATGCTTGAATAATAGCCCCTAAACGGTTATATGGGCAAGCACTATGCCGCATCGCAGCTGCAAAGGCTGTCTGAGTCATGACAGTACTGAAGCACCAAATAAGCAGTCCTGGATAAACTCAAAAATGGCGATTTGTATTACATAGAATAGTACATGCACCTATATCCGTAGTGAATACACATGGCGGAAATGTCCCCGCAGACTTGAGACATAAGCTTGTTGCTCTGACCCATTTACCATTGGAAGAACAGACAGATGTCCAACTATGCAGAGCATGACTCAGTACGACCTACTGGACGTCGTGGAACCATGACCAAATCGACTCATCTTGAACCCTTTTCATGACCAGCTGGCTGAGTTTCAATGCGCCCTCACAAAAAGCGCATCGTCATTTGGAATATGTTACCGTCTGACCAACAAGAGCCCCAGACCTACCTCCCACTCCGTTTAATTCCATCGAATAAGCAGCTTCAGCTCCTTAAATTGGCAGCCAACGAGCGGCCGTTGCGGCCCTTCAACTTCACACCTCCCTGTCAGCCTTACGGGGCTGATACTGCAGCTTCTGCAGCTTAGACGCAGCTTCTCCACAGGATGCCGAAGCGCTAAACCAAAAGTTCCCTGTAATCTTTGTGTCTAGACAAGACAACAAGCTTTCCCATACCTGTACCCTGGTATCCATAACCCAGTCCAAAGTCCCCAACGCGGACCCTTTTCCACGGTCATAGTGGCACTCGACCATCGGCACCTGTTGATTCCAAGCAGGCGTGTCGTCATGCTTGTCGAGCCCTGGCCTTTGGGCTTTAGCGGAGACGTGAGTCGTCCGTCCTCCACCGAGCTGAACTCGGTAATAAGCTCTCGGTACACCTAATTCGTTGTTGATGGTATTCCTCATTACCCCGATGAGACTCTTCGCAGGGGAGTTTCCATGAAAGGAGACATCTTTAAATCTTTGCATAGAGGTGGCTCCAGTGACAAAAGCCTCAATGCATGTGTGGAAAATGGACTTGCGTGACGTGTGGAGTGATAGGCATCAACAAGATGCCTCGTTGCAACAGAAATCGGTGACTGTTTGGTTGCAGCATTGTAGACGGCGTTTCCGAAATCCTGGTTAAGTTCCAATTTCTTTCTTTATAACAGCATCCGCCCCCACCCTGTGATGCTGATGGATCAGACCAACAACTCGTATTTACCATCGAATTAATATGGTTGGTGTTCCTGGCAAGTATAAAGGCTGCGAAACGTGCCGTCGAAGAAGAGTCAAAGTTGGTTGCCTGACCCTTTGATTGCGAATCTGCAAGTCAAGTTAACACTATCAATTAGTGCAGCAATGAAAAGCCTTACTGCCAGAAGTGTACATCGAGTGGACGGCAATGTGAAGGATATGAGAGAGAACGAGTCTTCATCACGGGAACACCGCAGACGAAGGGCAGAGTAGCCTCCCACCCCAAGAAGGGTTCGTCATCCAGAACACAGAGGTCACCATCGTTTAAAGAGCCATCCAGAACGCTCGACATCACCCCGATTCATCCTCTCACTTCGGCTTGGGAAGATCGCACACTTGTGTCAAGCCAAGGCGCCGAGTGTTCAGTTCTCGTCTCAGCGTTACACACAAAGCTTCCGTACATCTTATCAGACGACGATTCAGCTCATGACGATTCTGCGTCTTTCAACATCACGTTCCCACCATATGCACCATCCGATTTGCAATCTCTGATGGGTAATGGAGACTTTGGTGTAAAGGCCCAATGCTTGGCACGTTTGCCAAGTGCATATGATCAAGACGACTCGGTGCAGAATTACTGTATCTTCTTCTTCGAGGTTTGCGTATTGCCGCCTTTAATTCCAAATAGCAGCTGACACTAGCCAGCACGAAGCGGGATATACGTTTGACGAGTCGGGATCTCATCAAATGAGAAGAATGGGACCGGCCTATTTTAGCCATTTTCCCAACCATCACTTCTTCGTCCGAGTATATCGGCCTCTTGCTGTAAGTAGTGCTCAAAGACTCATGACTGTTTCGCCGTACTGAGTGGGACAAAGATCGGATTCGCTCTTCTGAGACGACAAGACACTTTCATCTCATCTCCTGACTGGAAGAATATTCCATGGCAGAGACATCCAAAATGTCTCCTGGACCACCTCCTGGACCTTGTTCTTCTCCTGCCGGCCATATTTGCTCAGGTAGACCAGGTTCTGCCATATGAGGCCACTCTTAATCGACGACACCATGCTCAACAACTTCTCCAGAACTGCCTCTCGCTGGAGAGGCATTTCGATGCGTGGTTCGAATTAGCTAACCGACCTAGTTACGAATATCCTATTCCATACTGGACCGACGAGCTCGTCAGTCCTGAGGGCCTTATCCCCTTCTCGGACTTGTATACTTTCAAAGATGGAAACACCGGACTTGCATTTCTGTATTATTGGATGTCACAGATCCTGTTCCACCAATGCATCGAGAGCCTGCACCACGCCATATACCAGCCGGTTATCGATGCATATCCAAATATGTGGCCAGACTTGCCGTTTGATCTGCAAATCGATATCACTCGATATCAACATAGGCGTATGTTTGCGGCAGATATCTGTCGTGGACTTGATTCAGTCCTACATCATACGGTCCAGCCTGATATGCTGATCATGCCGATGACTGTAGCGATGGACCTGTACAGAGAAATCCACACCACTTCGCAGGATGGACTGATGGAGATCGTGTGGATCGATAACTTTCGATCACGGTTGATTGAAAAGGGGCAACATGTCGCTGGCGTTCTGCAGACTCAGAGATGGTCTGAAGTTGCGACGTTTTGACCGAGGAAGGGCCCTAATACGTTGCTCTACCGGGAGCCCCTCCCTCCAACATTGAACTACTCCCCTCTTCTTACATCGTCTTGCATCGAAAAGAAACGATGAACTCACTGTTGCCTCAGATGATTCGACTTGATTCGAATACGGAGTCGTTTAGACAACAAAACAGATGGACTGGGATTTTTGTATGATAGCAAATCTAGAATGATATATTGTAGAAAGTAAGCGATAGATAAAGTGAATATGAAGTCAGCCAATCTTTTAATAAAGCCAGCGGTTCAGTGTCATGGAAATGCTGTTGAAAGGTTTCATGTGAAGTAGAAATAAGTCCTATGAGAGTCAATGAGTGCTGTCCAATCAGCCCTGGGGCATAGTGCGACGAGACTGTGTGAGACCGATATTGTACGGTACGCGGAGTGCGCAACGTGGTTTATCCGGCTTCGTTGCTGCCCGCTAGCTGGGGAGCTCCAGCTCTCAGCCTTCCACAGCGTACCAGGCAGGCTGCCGTTCTGACGAAGCTTAGTACCCCAGCACATCAACGTCAACACCTTCGACCAAAAGCACCAACCCCTCGATTCGCCTTCATCACACCAAGAAGCCACCGCGAATACCTCGAATAACGACGACCTCATAAACACCACTCCCCTAAACCTACATCATGGCTTCCGGATACGACAGAGCTCTGTCGGGTGAGTTTCCTTAGCGTCCTATGCTCAATGATACATGGCTAACCAGAGGTTCAGTTTTCAGGTTGGTAGCACTACAGCACTCCACGAGAAGCTTTCTAACGTTTCATTAGTCCCGATGGTCACGTTTTCCAAGTCGAATATGCCGGTGAAGCTGTCAAGCGAGGTGGGTTATCGGATTCCTGATTGATATCGTATTCGCGGTGGCTTATACCCTCAATAGGAACATGTGCTGTCGGTGTCAAAGGCGCCGATGTTGTTGTGCTAGGATGTGAGAAGCGCTCAGCTATGAAGTTGCAAGATACTCGCATCACGCCCTCTAAGATTCAAGTTCTCGATCACCACGTCGCCCTCGCCTTCGCTGGCTTAAACGCAGACGCTCGTATCCTCGTCGACAAGGCCCGGTTAGAGGCACAGTCCCACCGTCTTTCGGTTGAAGACCCCGTCACCATCGACTACATCACCAAATATGTCGCCGGTGTTCAGCAACGGTACACGCAGGCTGGTGGTGTACGACCATTCGGTATTAGCACCCTTATTGTGGGCTTCGACAATGGCAGCAATGTCCCCAGACTTTACCAGACCGAGCCGTCTGGTATCTACTCTGCTTGGTAGGACAATTGAAGGAATTTATGGAATATTAGAAGCTAACTATGTAACAGGAAGGCAAACGCTATCGGCCGTTCAAGCAAGACTGTTCGCGAATTCCTCGAGCGAAACTACAAGGAGGAAATGGACCGAGAGGCTACCATTCGACTTGCTATTAAGTCGTTGCTCGAGGTTGTTCAAACTGGAGCCAAGAACATTGAGATTTCCCTGATGGCGCCTGGCGCTCTCATCGAGACACTCCCTACATCGGAGATTGAGGGTTACGTTAAGGAGATCGAGCAGGAGAAGCAGGAGGAGGCTGCCAAGAAGAAGACCGGCCGAACCCCAGGAACTGGAACCGCCGCCATCCTAACCAGATCTCAGGATGACTCTGCTGCGGAATAGAGAATATGGAAAGGCAGATAGACAAGCGCATTGGGTCTCGAAAATCGGAGCGCAGTGCCATTGTATTAACACAAGTAATGACGGGATGCATTCTATCAGATTGGTTCCCCACGGAAGTGACAACTCGCTATGTACCCTGAACGCCGTAACTTTTTCCATTCTTATATGCTTAGACGACTCATCCTAGCTTGTCGGCGTCGTTGCTCGGGTCAAAGATGGACCTGATACCCGTTGTCTTTTGCTTCTCTCTTTCGTCCTTGAGCATTTTGCTGTCCATCCGTACGTCGTCGCTCTCGATAGACAAGGCCGCCTTGGGAGTCTTGGCGTCGATAACGAAGTGGTTGTCGCAGTGGGGGCAGAACTCGTCGGCCTCCTCGAACTCCTTAACGTCCTTTCGGAAGCACTTCTTGCACTTCTTGCAGGCAAAGATCATCTCGAAGCTCTCTTTGAGAGGGTGGTCCTCTTGTTCCATGTGACACTCGACGCAGTCAAACCATTTTCGACCTATATACATGATCAGTTGTGATCGCTAAAGAAAACTCTAGAAGTCGTAAGAGTCGACTTCAATTGGCCTTCGACGTACAGCATGGCGATCGAACGGCGACTTGGGCGTTGAGAATATGTTTGCTAAATGCCATTTAGTTTGAGGTTGATGGATCGAGCCGCAGGGAGACGCACCACATGATGATAGTATATAAGAAGTATAGCAAGACTTGTGAGACTATTATTCACAGGCAAAGTCGAAGCTGTGTTGGTGAAGGATAGTTGCAGCTAAAGTTCAGATGAATGTCGGGAGAGTTTTGGCGGGGTGTATTATTCAGACTTTCGGGACGCACTTTAGGCCCCTGACCGCAAGCCGCGCTAAATTTGTAGTGCAGCAGAGGCGGCACGAGGCAGAACTGGGAGGCTTGGACCCACTTTAGTCATCATCATTCATTCACAGGTGCTCTTTAGCAACGCTTCTTCGCATTCTTGCGACTCTGCACGTTCGTCTTCCTTTCCTTACTCAACATTTCTACGACAACACTAGCCACGTCCCCCTACTGTCCGGAAAACCGATAGATATGGTGCTCAAGAGGAAAGCGGGCGGCGCTGTCCAGGGAGGGGCGAAAGCTGGCAGGTCTTCGCGGATGTCAACGCCTGGTGCTGCAACGCCACGAACGATCGATAGCAATGAGGAAGTGCCGGAGGAAGAGGAGGGCCCCGTCGATGAGGCTCTGGAACGTGACTTGAATAAGAACATAGACATCTTCTCCCTGGATCGCTACCAGAAGAGACATGCGATTCGGGATCCGCTCCCGCATATCTTTGGCGACCGTGATTTCTCCTACCTGGTTTTGAAGAAAGACCACCAAAACCGACCTCTCTGGATCGATCCTCAGAAGGGACGCATTATCCTTGAGAGTTTTAATCCTCTTGCAGAGCAGGCACAGGATTTCCTCATCACCATTTCTGAGCCTTTGTCGCGACCGACCTTTATGCACGAGTATGCCCTCACAACACACAGCTTGTACGCTGCTGTCTCCGTTGGACTCTCGCCAGAGGACATCATCAACACCCTGGATCGGTTTCTTAAGACGCCGTTGCCAGATGAGATTCGAAATTTCATTACAAGCTGTACTCAAAGTTACGGCAAGGTGAAGCTGGTCCTTAAGAATACCAAGTACTACGTCGAAAGTCCCGATCCAAACATGCTCCAAACCCTCCTCAAGAACCCTAGAATCGGACCCCTACGTGTACAAGGCACGGAAGAGATCACAACATCAGTGGCGCCCAAGATCGGCGGTCTGGTCATTCCCGGAACACAGAACGCGGCTGGAGTGAAGCAAGCAAACGGTCTTGGTCAGTCGGGCGAACAAGGCAAAGACGAACAACCTGTCCAGGAGGGTGAAGTTTTTGCGACACTCAACGAGGAAGACGATGACGAACAAGAAGTAACACACTCCTTCGAAATTGCGGACAAAGACGTCGAGACTGTGCAGAAGGAATGCTTGAACCTGGGATACCCGGTTTTGGAGGAGTACGATTTTAGAAGAGATGAAGCCAACGCGAACTTGGATATCGATCTTAAACCTGGCACCCAGATTCGACCATACCAGGAAAAGAGTTTGAGTAAGATGTTCGGTAATGGACGAGCCAAGAGTGGATTGATCGTCTTGCCTTGCGGCGCTGGAAAGACGCTCGTTGGTATCACAGCAGCCTGCACTATCAAAAAGGGTGTAATCGTCCTATGCACAAGTTCTATGTCAGTTGTGCAGTGGCGAAACGAATTCTTGAAGTGGTCCAATATCAACCCTGACGACATCGTCGCTTTCACGTCAGATTCCAAGAACAACGTTTTTACTGGAAGCACAGGTATCATTGTTACAACATATGCAATGGTTACTCAGTCACGAGCTCGATCTTATGATGCGGAGAAAATGATGAAGTTCTTGACAGGCCGAGAATGGGGTCTGATGCTGTTGGATGAGGTACACGTTGTGCCAGCCAATATCTTCCGAAAGGTGACGTCTTCAATCAAGACTCACTCGAAACTTGGTCTCACAGCAACACTCCTGCGAGAAGATGACAAGATCTCGGATTTGAACTTCCTGATTGGACCGAAGCTCTTCGAAGCCAACTGGATGGAGCTTTCGAAGCAAGGACATATCGCCAGAGTTCAGTGTGCGGAAGTATGGTGCCCAATGCCCACCGAGTTTTACGATCAGTACCTCAAAGCACCTAGCCGAAAGAAGGGCTTGCTCTATATCATGAACCCCCGAAAGTTCCAGGCTTGTCAATATCTTATCAATTACCACGAGTCCCGAGGAGACAAGATTATTGTATTCTCGGACAACGTATATGCTCTTAAGGCGTACGCTCTTAAGCTCCAGAAGGCTTTCATCTACGGTGGTACCGGCCAAGCTGAACGTCTGCAAGTACTGGAGAACTTCCAGCACAACCCGAACGTCAACACGCTCTTTTTGTCGAAAATCGGAGACACGTCTCTCGATTTACCTGAAGCTACATGTCTAATTCAAATCTCGTCCCATTATGGTTCTCGTCGTCAGGAGGCTCAGCGCCTGGGACGAATTCTACGAGCTAAACGACGTAACGATGAGGGTTTCAATGCCTTTTTCTACTCGCTAGTTTCAAAGGATACCCAAGAGATGTACTTTTCCTCTAAGCGTCAGGCTTTCCTTGTCGACCAGGGATATGCCTTCAAGGTTATTACACAGTTAGCAAATATCGAAAAGACGCCTGGACTGGCGTTCGCAGATGTTACTGAGCGTCGCGAGCTGCTACAGAAGGTTCTTGTGGAAAACGAGAGCATGGAGGAGGACGACCCCAACGATGACATGTTCCATCAAGGTACCATGGGACGCAAGAAGAAGAAGGGGGCTCGCCGAACAGCAGGAACTCTTGGTGAGCTCAGCGGTGGCCAGGATATGGCGTATATCGAGCAGAACAAGAAGATGTCGACAAAGCGCAAGAAGGCGGAGAGCCATACTTTCTTCAAGAAGATTGGACGAGAGAATGCCAGACGCGCAGCGGCGCAGTAATGGATACATGATTGGAAACTGGTTAATAGAGGAAGAGATATGTTGGATGGGTCAAAGAATGAATGAAAGGCCCAGGGTTCGGGCCGGGTAAAGGAATTACCACATGCGTCTATATAAAAGACGCGGGCTTAAAATGCTTTGCAGGCGCAAGGACGGGGAAGACTCGGCGTTTAGGAAACAACTTAGTATGGCTATAGCCGATCAAATTGAAGGCACTGGATTTTAGCCAAACATTTTGGCATTTAACCAAGCGGTGACTCATTGCTATGAATGGCTTACTATGCAGTACGATGGCAGTGCATGAGGTGAGAAGCCCTGGTGATACCATGATGTGACGATGTCGGGCAAGATAAGACGATACAACAAGTTGTATGTTGCTGTAAAAGGCGGACCAACTAAAAAATATCAGATCTCATAAATGAAGCAGACAGCACAGAGTAGCATGTATCACACCACATGGGTTAGAGTGTGACAAGGCTGCTCTGATGCGATATCGAAAGCAGACCAAGACCGATTGCTTCATTTTTACGACCTCCAATAAGAAATTGTACTAGCAAATACGGAGTAGCGCCCTCTTAGATGTTTTAGAGCCAGAGCTTCAAATTGAAAGCTGGGGCCTTTCTTGCTAGTGCCGTATTAGTGTACCGGGGAGAAAAGCTTGGCGATACTAGGGTCTTTGATCTCGTTTTTTGGTTGCATTCCTTGTTGCAACCTCAAAAAGAATCTGAAGATAAATATCTCGAGGGAGATTTTTGTTCTTGTGACCTATTTTGTGCTTACTTGATGGTAGGAGTTTGGTGAAGCATGCCAAGGGCGAGGCGGTCTAGATTTGCGAGTCACTCACATCTCATTTTGCATGACTCTCATAACCTATGAGGAAGAGACTGCATGATTGGCGTTGGCGTTACCGACTTTACACTTCGCCATGTCCTTCGTCGCAGGAGTTAGGTCAAATTAGGGGTTTCATTCTTTCGGGATTTCCATTCTTTGTTGCACGGCACCCTTGCACATGGATCCAGAGTGGCAGACACGTTTGTCTCAGCCACGAAATAAGTTGAGTAACGTGTATAAGGGCGTATCAACTGTGGTCTGTAATCTTTTGAAGAAGGGATCAATGAGCGGTGACATCACATTGCTGGATGAAGCCATCGCATGGCGGAAAAGCGGAAAAGCGGATTGATGCACAGGAAGATAGGTAAATATGTCGTTGATCATATGACTGCTTTGGTAGCAATGAGTTGATCACGATCGATACCCTCCACCGTATTCTCGGTTACTGTCATGAGGAACGGCCCCGAAATTCTGGTGAGAGGTCTGGGCTTTGGTCAAAGCTGATAGCTTCCATGGTCAAACGAGCCCCTTTACCTTGAAAAGTTTTCCCACCCTCAGCCTCATGTTGAAGGCCGCTCACTAATAGCCCTGACCGACTTGCTACCAATTTTCGAGGGTCAAGATTTCTCTATCCCTTTGTTGACTTGAGCAAGCACGTGTCAGTGGTTTCACCACCGATCTCCAAATTTCCCGTAGCTCTGTCGATTTGGAGATTGTTTTGAAGGGCATGTTATTGGTACGATAGCAATGTAGCACACAGAACAGCAGACGAGGACAAGGGGCCCGGGGCTTTGGTATCACTGTTCGTGCGCAAAGGGAACTCAAGAGAACGCTTCGGCGGGTCCAGCACTTCGCAGTGACGTTGTCTCGTAGCAAGGATCATGACGGGAAAAGCGCGTGGATGTGGAAATGATCATCATCAATAGCCGGCGACGAGGTGAAGATGAGTAGCAATCTCATCTGTAAAACAACAGCCTGGCGTCATCGCTGCCCGATCAAATTAGCCACGCAGAGTCCGTTGGTTGAGGAATTGCCAATCAATGGATACGATCTCAAGATCAGCGGGCGTTCCCAACGGTCACTGCCACTCTTTCCGCTCGGCCCTCTCTGCCTGAGAGTACAGATAGATGTTTGAACAGGCAGTTTGGGTGTGCTGGGGTTCACATTTTGATTGCAGGCATGATAGGCTTGTTCCGCCCCGTTCCTCTATTTTTCTTCCTCTCCGCCCTTGATGAGCAACAAGTGCCGTAGGAATACCATTCAAAGCGACGAACCTCGGATTCAAGATGGGGCCGCTAATGTATACCAGGCGGGTGGACGCGTGCCGGCACCGGGGAACGTGTCCCGCGCAGCGGAATGTTTTGTCCTAAGAAGAAGCCTCTGGCTTTTTTCCCTCACTCTCTCACGGTATCTTGCCGTGGCCGGGTGCCCCGTCTGCAGGCATCTAGGTCTTCCATAACCCCTGTCTTAGGCCTGTCAATGCCGCGGGTATGCTTTGGTGGGAACTGCAGCGTGCTGTGCCTGGATCGTTTATGGACCCAGCATCTCGGTCCCATCGCTTGGCTCCTTGGCTCCCTGGATCCCCTGGCTCCCCTCCAAGTTTGTTGTTGAAGGCTTCTTTCTGGCTGTTCTATCAGCCCCTTGCCTCTATCACCTTGACTCTTCATTTCCATTGCTTTTTTCCCGGTCAGGCACAATGGAAGATTCAGCCAAGACACGGGAGCATGCATGGCTCTGTGCTGATCAGGTTATCGCGACATGGATATTGAACCCTTTGAAATCCTGAGCGGCTCCCTCGTGGTAAGATCGCGAACTCCGAGTCGTCGCTATCCTTGTTTATATCGGCTATCATTGTAACTTGGTACAAGCTTTGGGCGAGGTTGATATTTTTGGCTCTCGTTTTGATGTATCTCAGGTAGTGCGCTCGTAAATGCCAGGGGCACTTTCAGCCATTTTCTTCTCCTTCAGTTGTTTTTCGTGGTCAAGGCTACTTCCATGGTCCTAATTACATTGCATCCTTCCACCTTCTGCGGCCATAGCTCACGCAATTGGCACTTGCCTTATCTATAGAAATTTTCTCGATACCTTAGACTCCTTCTTACTACCTACTACCTCAAGTGCCTACGTACTTCCTTACCTTTCCTACTTTTCTTCTGCCTTCCTCCAACTTGATCCTCACTTCAAATTGACCTCCCTAACAAAACAACAATGCTCCTTTACTCACAACTCAATCAACTTGTGTCTTTAATTCGGACGCTCATCAGCTAGCCTACTTCTTAAACTCGAGTCTGGTCGCCGCGATTGGTTTCGTCTTCAACCGCCACAGCTTGCACCCTTTTTTTCCTCACCATCATTAGCATCTGGCCACTAGCAGTGCTCCAGAGACTCACTCCGCAACCCAGTTGCTATTCACTACTGTACCCGCACTCCAAGAAAACCTTGTTCTCGGTTCATTTGAGTGGTGTGCAGGAATCGCCAGTTCCTGCGCCCCTCCGCTATTCAGTCTCCGCCTTAACTACGCCATAACCATAACCGTCCTTAGCCATAGCCATGGTCTAGCCTCCAAGCTCCGCGACTAACCCAACCCAAATAGCACAGGAAACCCTCTCCCCCTGGTTTCTAATTTTCCATCTTCTTTGTTCATCGCAAACGCAAAAGCTTCCAGTGGCCTTTTCTTCAGTTGAGAAGATATGCCGGAAGAGGCTCGCGCCGCTATATGGGCGCGGCTTAAATCTATCAAGCCGCCCTTCGTCTCCAAGAAACCGCACTTTAACTTTATTTCCATACACTGTAAGTCGCATCATTTCATCCCAAGTCCCCCCAGTCCTTCAGTGCCTCTTACGTTCAACCCCCACGTCATTGTGCACCCTTTTTTGCTTTTCATCTGGCATTAAATGCAAATGCCGTGCTTCTAGCTGATCATTGTTTACAGACACATGGATTATCGGCGCAACATTACTAGCTTCCGTCATCATTTACGGTGCTGGTCACGGTCAAACTTCATATGTTGATTCTCTCATGTTCGCGAGTGGAGCGAATACACAAGCTGGTCTTAATCCCATCGATGTCAATCTTCTCAATACCTTTCAACAGGTCGTCGTTTACTTTTTTACCATAACATCTAACCCAATCACTCTACATACATCGGTCGTCTTTTTACGACTCTACTGGTTCGAGAAAAGATTTCAAGGTTGGGTCTCAGACGCGCGACTGCGCCGCGCCACACTATCTAAAGCAAAGACTCGTGCGCGAAGCGAAGCCCGCCAGGCGGAAGAAGGAGTTAATGGTCGCCATATCACTGTTGTTCCTTATCAGGGGCGACGTCAGCGTATTACGAACGACGGCATTCTGCTAGATGGAAACGAAGTCATTCAATCCCAGGCGATTGCCGACGACGACGATGATAATGAACACCAAGCGCACAAGCCACTCCCTGCGAGCAGCGATGAAAGCGATACAGTCTCAGCTGGACGGTCCAATAGCATAGAGCTGAGTCCTCTGGAAAAGCCCAATCAGACATCTGGAGACAGCAGAGATGGATGGAAGGAGGGACAGGACATATCGCAGAGTGCTCCGACAGGAATCAAATTCGCCGAGACTGTTAAGAGAAGCGACGGTGTCGACGATGACTTGACCAAATTCCCTCAGCGAAGAACTCATCAAGAGCATATTGCGATCCTAGAACGCCAACGGAACCAAGATAATGAAGTTTTGAGGATTCCTGGTCCACGCGAGACCGAAAGGGGCATGGGTCCTCGAAGACTAGACGATGAAGATGACGGCGACGATGACAACAACACTATAGCTATGACGAGAACAGTGGAATCGAGACCGGACCATGCGACGATTGACTCGAGGAGACCAGCTGGTCGCAGACCGACGATTGTCATTGCCGAGCCAAAACGCCCCCTTAAACAGGAACTGACCGACGATGCCAAAGCTGTTGGTGGCACTCTCAATGCACTCAGGATGCGAAAACCTCGTGCCCTTAACCGTGGCCAAAAGGAGTTGCACGAAGATGATGAGAGCACAATGGGGCGGGCTTTCCGAACACGCACAATAGACACTATCAAGTCAGCTCTCTCAAGCGATCATACCAAAGACATGCCTTACCTTAGTTACACTCCGACGATGGGTCGAAATTCGAACTTTGTGGGTTTGACCCTTGAGCAGCGAGAAGAACTGGGTGGTATTGAGTATCGGTCTTTGAGGACTTTGGCTTTGATTTTGCTCTCCTATTTCTGGGGATTTCAGTTGATTGCCGTTACATTCCTCCTGCCCTTTATTCTCCACAACGAAAAATATGGTAAAATCGTTGACAGCGAAGCTATTTCAAGAACCTGGTGGGGATTTTGGACAGCCAACTCAGCCTTCAACGATTTGGGTTTGACTTTGACCCCTGACAGCATGAATTCTTTTAACACTTCCGAGTATACCATGATGATCATGTGGTTTTTCATTATCATTGGAAACACCGGTTTTCCTGTCATGCTGCGTTTTGTTATCTGGGTACTCGCTCAAATCGTACCGAAGGGCACCGGCCTTTGGGAGGAACTCAGATTCCTTCTCGACCACCCTCGTCGATGCTTCACCCTTCTTTTTCCCTCGAGCGCCAATTGGTGGCTGTTTTGGATCCTTGCCGGTTTGAACGCCATAGACTTGCTGTTCTTTGTCGTGTTGGATGTAGGCACCTCTCCGATCCCACCTAATTTGTCATTATGCTAACTTCTCCAGCTTAACTCAGGCCCAGTATCCGAGTTGCCAGTACATACTCGCATTGCCGATGGTCTCTTCCAAGCTGCTTCGACACGAACTGCAGGCTTCTCCTGTTTCAGTCTGGGTGACCTTCATCCTGCCATTCCAGTCCTGTACATGATCATGATGTACATTTCCATCTTCCCAATCGCGATTTCCATTCGAAGAACCAACGTGTACGAAGAAAAGTCACTGGGAGTTTACAGCAGCAAGAAAGAAGACGATGACGAAGAATCAGTCAGTGCTTTCAACTACGTCGGTACTCATTTGCGACGTCAACTCTCTTTCGACTTGTGGTATGTTTTCGTGGGGTTCTTCTTGCTTGCCATCAGTGAGGGCACCAGTCTCAAGGCAAAGGACTTTAATCTGTTCGATATTCTCTTTGAGGTTATCAGCGCGTACGGAACTGTCGGCCTGAGCATGGGTGTCGCTAACGTCAATGCCTCCCTTTGCTCTCAATTCACGGTTGTTGGCAAACTCATCATTGTTGCCATGCAAATTCGTGGTCGTCACCGTGGTTTGCCATATGGACTGGACCGTGCCGTATTGTTGCCAAGCGAAGCACGCTTCCAGAAAGAAGCCGAGGAAAACCAGCCGATCCTTGTCCGCACACGTACGAATGCATCAATGGGCACAACATCAGGCATGGAACCCCCGACAAGTCCAGGATTCCCCGGCCGACGAGGTAGCTTTGGCCGTGTACGCGAGCGAGCCAATAGTCGCATTATCTCCCAGTTTCTCTTCCCTGGGCCTGCAATTCCCAGTGATGAGATACATGGCCACAAGCGTGCAACATCAAACAACTCTAATACGGCACGCAATTTCCCACGATCAAATACTGAACCAGTGTTCGAAGAGGAGAAAGATGATGTTCCTCCTCTCCGGACTATTGAATCTCATCAGTTTCACCCTCGTCGGGCAGAAACTAACCCCATGCCCTAAGCGGCATGCATATTACTGTCCTTCCATGATATGACCTCAGCTTCTCATGGCACAGGATATTTCATTCGAATCATGTTATCTTCACGAACTCAATAATTTTCAGCAGAAAAGCGATTTCAAATTTCAGAAAGGAGTTTTACGGTGTCCTGCATCAGAAGGGTTGGGATTTAGACAGAGCTTTGGAAGGCAAGCGTTAGAGCGCAAGCTTTTGTTCCACCTCGAGTCAAATGCTACGGATATCGATGATGGCTCTAGAGCTCAAAGGCATGAGCCAAGGCGTTTATGTAGTGTGGTATAGTTTGGGCCACACAGACGGTTCATTTTCTTATTTAGGGGTTTCGAGTTTCCTCCTGAAACTTGATATATAGAGTAGTGGTTTTCAATAAAAGGCAAACCAGCCACAGGTGCAAGCCTATACAGTATCAGGCGTTCTAGCTTTTGTCTTTGATTGGCTCAGTATCCGTGCATCATCATCAGTCACATTACAAAGCTTGCTATCATGATTTTTGTTGGCCCATTCCAATCATTGCATCCTGAATTAAATTAAGTCTAGTGAATCTATGTTGATTTATCATGTTTCTTCTCACTTTGTCTCAAACGCTCCAATGTCCTTTAGTGCGCCGGCTAGGCGGCGGTAGTCTCGCAGTAGGTCAAGAACTTCACCCAATTTGAGATCACCAGGAGTCTGTATCTCCATGAAGCGTTTGTTGGGCGGTGCGATCTTGGGAATAGCTTTGGGCGGAAGAGCTGGAGCAATATCAGGGAAAGCCTGTGTAACAGTTAGCATTGAGCACGTAAAACAATGCCCTTAACATACTGTTCCCAAATCTCCACCGTCCGCGGGCTTGACCACGTCCTTGGCCGCTGGTGTTGTTGGCGCCGATGGTGTGTTGCGCCCAAACCCGCGGATAATACTCATACTGGGGAGTCGAGCCATGGGGTTGAAGGAATTGCCTAGGTTACGCATCTGATCCAGGACAGCTGGGTTCTGTCCTGGGCTTTGGCTGGCCGCCTTGGGTTCATCAGAAGCAAACAGGACTTTCTTGGAAGAGCTCGCACTGCGACCACTCCGAGTACTATCAGTACTGCGATCGCGCCGCCCTCCAATCAAGTTGAGGACTCTATCCTCTCGCGACACTGGACGTTTCAACAAATCATTGTCGTCAGGCGCAAGCAGTCTGTTAAGGCCACTGCTATCATCCTCGTCTGGAGATGGCGTGCTGACCAGTTTACGAGCGTCGTCCAGAGTTCGAGGTACAGTGATGGAATCTCGGGGGCTGTCCTGGTGCTCCCTTAGTTTACCTACGAGAAATTTGTAACTTCCTTCCAAACTGTTGGATATGTTCTTTAGGCTTTGGTCGGCTGTATTAAAAACGGCATCACTCGCAGCTCCAAATGCTTGCGCAGGCCCGTTCACGAGGTCACTCAACCGGCGACTGCGCAATGCCGTCGACGCTTTGGTATCAGGAGCAGAGATCTTGGCTGCATCAGCATTGGTCTTGTTTGCTTCAGGAGCACTTAGTGACGAAGATGCTTCCCCTTGTTGATACGCCGGCGGGAATGTTCCGGTTCTCGGGCTGGTACTCTTTGCTGGACCAGAAGGCTGCTCGTCGGCCCTGAGTGTTGTGAGGTCCACTGTCTCCAGGAAGCTAATGGCAGCCTCGAGGTTCGTCAGACAGTATGCAGCTTCGCCCGTGAGTTTCGACTCCGAGCGGAAGTATTGTATAAAATGGACATCGCTGATGACATGAAGGTTCTCCGGAGGCAGAGTAATGAGCGTGTAGATAAGCATGGGCATGATCTCATCGGCAGACGCAGAAGGATGAAAATAAGCAAGGGCGTCCACTATGCTTCTGTGGGCAGCTTTCAGGTGATTGAGCTTCCCCAAAGGATATCTTTTCTGGGTCATCATGGCTATGTCGCGTCTGGCGGGTTCCAGCTTCTGCTTGATATCTTCTTCGGTTGGGCCAGTCTTCTCGTCGGATTCGTCTGCTTCGTTGGTCAGGTCAATCCCCAAGTCAGCAGGTCCAATGCCGACCAAGGCTAAAGCAGCAGTCTTTGAACGTAGTTTGTCGTCCTGTGCCTCATCTTGTGTGCTCCGATGTCTGTAAATCTTGTCATAAATACCCTCGCATAACCTGCGCTCAACGGCCTCTTCAAGAAGCGACCTCTTAGCCTCAAGAGCCTTCCTCGTTCGCTTGCGGTTCGCTAATTCTTCAGATGTGATCATTTGTTGTTCCTGTTCTGTCTTGGTGGTGGTAAGCGCACTGGCTTTTGATCGGAACCGGCTAGCAGCGGAGGAGATGGAAGAGGCGGATGGCGTGGGTGACACGTCGCGGCTTTGTCTCGAGGCAAGCGCATTGATATGGGTGTTGATATGGGACGAAGCTTGGGCGTAGAAGTCTTGGAACTTTTGTGATAGTTTCTCAATATTGGGAGGGTTCGGATTCACTTTGGCATTCAAAGATTCGATGAAGCTTTTGATGATCGGCTTAGCAAGGGGCTATCGGGACATGATTGTGCTATGCGCGCATACCTGTCTGCTACAGTGATAAGTTCAATAGGAAGGATGTCGAGCTCAACTGAAGCTCGAGTTCCCTCGACACCATCGTCGGAGTCGCTATGCTCGCCGGTTTCAAAGGCATCAGGAGATGCAGCGCTATCATCCAGGGCCGAAGTAGCATTGGCAAAAGTATGGGCTCTTTTTGGGACTTGCAACCGATCGCTGCTGGGAGCAGATGCCTTGAGGCTGTGTGAGTGAGACGCGGTACGAGTAGTGGAGGGACGAACTGAGGAGCTCTCAGAAGGGTTGCGAGACGCCATGAGTCTTTGACTCGAGCTATAGACGATCATGATGAGCTTCCAGGAGATCCAAGAGTTGATGTATATTGGGCAGGAAGGGGAGGGACACAGGTGGAGAAGATAGATAGTTATTCTTGTCGCCCAGGGTTTCGTAGTACATACCGCGGGTATTGGCAGCTCGAGTGGGAGGTTCTTATGAGTAGATGATGCGATACAACAAACAGCGTGTCTCAAAAGTTCGGTAGAGTCTGAGACGTAACAGAGTGTAACGGGGGCAGTAGCTCCTTCTGTCCGTGCTACAGTATGGTATGATATGATAAGTAGGTAGGTATGTCGAGGGCAAGAGAAAGAGCGCAGAGATATCGCGAAACGAATGTAAAGTGTCAGTAATAAAAAGTACAGTAAAGAGATGCGGGAGGGGAATAGGGATTGGG